>JADRCH010000087.1:85677-207416 GCA_019843965.1 Rhynchomys soricoides | reverse complement strand
GTGCACTTCCTGGTGGGTCAACCTGACCCTGAGTGCACTTCCTGGTGGGTCTAACTGACCCTGAGTGCACTTCCTGGTGGGTCTAACTGACTCTGAGTGCACTTCCTGGTGGGTCTAACTGACCCTACATGGCGTTGGTGCTTTTCAAATCCAAGTCATCCTGTGAGCTTCAGAACATGGCTCACTGGATCTCCCACCTAGTGTGGAATGTTTAAGGTAGAGCCTTTGAGTCTGCATTTCTACAGCTTCCCAGGCAAGGACGATGCT
Organism: Rhynchomys soricoides; assembly: GCA_019843965.1. Lineage (NCBI taxonomy): Eukaryota > Metazoa > Chordata > Mammalia > Rodentia > Muridae > Rhynchomys > Rhynchomys soricoides. The sequence continues at coordinate 207,149 of JADRCH010000087.1, read as the reverse complement.
GAGATTCCCCAGACTACACTTAGAGAACCAATGAGCTTTCTGCTTCTTGTTGTTCTCTGAGCCACTCGATTTCTTGCTTAATAATACACATGAGTATGCTGGGTAGTATTCCGTAAACGTTATAATGACTTGACATTTCTTATGGGTTATCTCTGTTTTGCTTTCATTTCCTTCCCTTCCTTCCTTCCTTCCTGTCTTTCTTTCTTCCTATTATTTTTCTAGTTATAACTTATTCTGCTGTGACCATCCTGTGTGATGAATTTAGCGATTTCTAAGGTGAGTTCGGCACTTCAACTATTCCAATGAATATCATGGGGGCTTTTCTTTGATGAAAGGAAAAAAAGAAAAATAAAATTTGTTTCAATTTCCTGTGAATTACAAAATTACCTGCTCTTTACTAGAAAGCAGAATCTCCCAGGATCCCCAGGTGCATTTACATCAAGTAAACGACAGAACAATACAGCCTTAAATACTGAATTCTCCTTCCAAGAAAGTGGCTATTCAAAAGTGTGAGAAGTTGCAATTTTTTTAAACAAGCAAGCAAACAAGCAAACAAACAAACACAAACCTTTGAAAATACACATTGGGTAGGAAGGCTGTCTTCCTTGATGGAGACTGGAGGCTGGCTTTAGATGAGCAGTATGACTGGATGACAGGAAGGTCGGAGGCACACACTAGGGAGGCAGAGGGAGGGGAGCTGAACCGCAAATCAGCAGTGATACAGTTTTGGCGAGGGGGTGAAACCTGGTTCTGCCTTGGTGAGCGTCTGTGCCCTTCTCCCACACCCTGCTTCCGTTTCTATTACTCCATTCACATGACTAAGGCTCTGAATCATAACCACATGCTGGAGAAGCTCTAGCTGGGAAGGGGCGGAATGGGGGGGGTGACCTGGGAGTTTATTCAATGTCATTAAGTTTAAAATTGGACTCAAGATTCATTCAACAGTTCTATTCAGCTCCCGAGTGATACCTGTGTGGCTCATTCACAATCACCGATCTCCAGGCCAAGCCCCATGGGTATGCACCGTATCACGGCCACTCAAGGAGAGCAACTCCACAGACACGCTTAGTGAAACCAACCGTGCAGGACAGCTTCCATGGGCACGCCTAGTCACCCAAGCAGGACAGGGGAGGGTCCTCGAGAATCCTACTGTCACTTTCTGGTCCTTATTGCATCTAGCATCCCATCAGTGTTTGGTTGGCTGTGTCACTGCTGCTGCATATGAAGCTGGGGACTTTCTGTTTTCCCTCTTTTGATCTAAGTGGCCCTGAAGCTGATGTAGAGGTTTAGCCAATTTCTGCTAAGCTGTTTTTCAGATCCCAGTTAGGCCTTTCTCTTGAGCTTAAACTGTTCATCTACCTTTGGTTTTCAGATGTATCTCGTAACTTGGTGTGTGTGTGTGTGTGTGTGTGTGTGTGTGTGTGTGTGTGTTAAAGTTAATTTTTTTTTTGGCTCCCCTCCTTGAATTTGGGTAAAAAGATGAACTGTAGTCAGAGATCACCATAGCTGCCTTTGAATTATGACTGCTGTGGTTGCTAGGTAGTCTCTCTGCCTAAGGGATGGAAGATTCTTCCCTTGCAAAATTTCAGTCCTTCTCATTGCCTGACATGATTTCTAACCCAGTGACAGACAGCCAGAGTGGCTCAATAAATTTTTATTGATCACTCTGTATGTATGTTCAAAGCCCTCATGAGAACAGTAGTCTGGATTTTCAAGTTGATTATAACTCTGGAGAAAAAAACTTGGACAAAAGGAGCATCCATTTATATGAAACTGAAATAATGTCCCACTAGTGTTTACCTGTAAATGAGGGGCGTGCACTTGCCCATTAGTGATGGCTCCATAGCAGGCAGGGTTAACAGGCATGGTTTCTTTCGGTTCTTTGAGAACTTCCAAACTCAGCACTGATGTTAGACAAACACAGATCTGGCTACCGCAGAATCTGCAGTTGTCCAAATTTCCCCTTCAGCACGTTGGACAGTCCTACTCAGTGGCTATGTTTACTGGTTGAAATTGAAATCACTTAGTTTGCTTGTGTATATTACTTTTCTCATAGCTGTGACAAAATGCCTTTCAGAGGTCATTTAGGAAAGATTTATTTGGGGCTCATGGCTTCAGGGGTACTATCAATCACCTGAAGAAGTCACTGTCAAGTGCTGCAGAAGCCTATGGTAGAAAGGTGCGGAAACAGATATCTGATGGGCTATGATGCTCAAAGACCTTCCTTCTTCTGTGACCCAGCCAGGTACCGCACCTTTCCCAGAAAACACTCCCAGCTGAAAACCGCGTGTAACTCTGACTTCGTAAGCACTATGCAGGTGTGCATGCCATGTCATCTTGTGTGAAGAGTGTAGTTGTCCTGATTTTGCATGTACAGTAACTGACAAAGAGGATGATTGTGGGTATTACCCTCAGTGGCAGAGCCAGCATTCAGTCCCAGGAAGGCTGATTTCACCCCTCATACTTGCTGGCAACTCTTGGAGTTTGTACATTTAAAGAATGTTTCTTAAAGCATTAGCTATTTGCTATCTTTTATTTTTTATTGTCCCTGATGAATTTGTGCAATAATTTACTCTTCAGAAGAACTGTGAAATAGTTTTTAAAAAAATAAACACAACTAAGTGGCTTTGGGAGTTTGGTTGTGGAAACTCTTTAATGTGACTGTAAATATTTTAATCTCTTATTAGTTAATGCCATTTTGACTTAATCAAAGGCATCCCAGGCACAATAGAATAGGAATCATCATTCCATCATTAATGTTTAATGCCCAAGGTTTGCACTGGGAGACTGTTGTAGAAATCTGATCTCCATTAACACATTCCCCTGGACTTCTGAGAAGGCTGTTCACACCGAGGCACAAAGTGGCCCTGTGACCAGATAGCAGGAACAGTTTCCTCTGAATGCACTGAAAACATTCTCATGAGAATAGTTAAGCTTATTTTTGAGGTTTGGGAAAATGTCCTTTCTCTTGATCTTTTTTTGTTTTACAAGAGAATTTTTTTCTTTTTAAAAAGATTCAGTTTCGATGGTTGTATATTCAATTTGTTGGGCCAATAGAGAAACCAAATAGAACATTTGGCCTAGTCATCTAGAGTCCCTACGTGCAGCTTCAGCTGTGGGCCTGGGGTGAGTCATTTAATAGCCTTGGGTCTCTGATTCCTTGTTGCAGAAGGGGAAAGTGGAGCTTGCTGCTCTCTGTAAGTTGTTGCTGCTTCTGAGTTCTGCTCTTACATGATCTCTTACTCCTGCTTCACAGAAGCATGCGAAGCAATGTCCCTTCCTTCCCTGCTCCTTAGTCAAGCCAGGTCCATTACTATTTTCAAGAAACAAAACAAAAACAAGCAAATAAAACAAAAAATCAAGAGCTTAATGATGCAGGAGTGACCTTGCTCCTGCACACTCCAGGTGTCTGATCAGTCAGCTCTCCTGACAGCTCTCTAACAAGCAAGGGACTCAGGGATCTTGGCCCTGTCATCCCCTCTCCCTGAGCTAGAAGGAATCCAGGACCTCAGCTATGTTAGGCAAGTGCTGTGCCACTGAGCTACCCCTAGCCTTTCTCAACTAGCTTTTCCTTCTTTCTTCCTTCAGAAGTAGTTGAGAGGCCTTGTCAGGTGATGAGGACAGGGAGCATTTGTGGTGTGTGAGTGTCATCCCAACCAATGACTTTACACACTGTCTTTACCCCTCTGACTCTAGGTAGCTAAGCCTCCTTTAGTCACCATAAACATGTGACAGCTTTCAAATGATTCTTAGTAGCCAACACAATTATGCTCACACAGACTGGCGACTAATAAAATGAAAGTAGCATTATTTACAATTTAAAAGTCATGATTGGAACAGACTTTTAATCTAGCATTTCTCTGAGAAGTGTAACCCAAACACAGCACAATACTGTGAATGTGCTTCAAGTCCAGTCAAAATGTCCACATCTGTGTGTCAAAGTCACAGGAAAGCTTTGATTTCCAACGTGCAGTGAGTAAGCTTTGGATGCTTTGGGAGTAGCTCTCACAGATGTCACAGACATGAAAGACACTGGTCCTATATCCCTGACCCTCCTCATCTTGCACCTCAGTCTTTGCAGTCTCCTTTTTGGACACCTGCTATGTGGATCCCTCCATCAGGGCCATCAGCCTCTTGTTCCTATGCATTGCTGTGAGCTTGCACTTAAGTGTCACATGTTCCAAGTTGCCAGAGAGGACCAAGTGTTTCTCCCATGCTCACTTCCTAAATAGGCCATACAGTCTATTGGACACATCACTGGACACCAGTCTATTTAGACAGCTCTTACTGAACTCAGTAAAAGCATGTTTGTAGCTATAAAATGCCTGTCAGAAGGTTCCAGACTCATGAGAAATGCAGGACAAGTTCTATAGGACACATCTATACCCTGTAGACCACATCAGCTGGGAAACTAACCCTGGTTTAAGTTAACATTCTGAGCTCGTCTCCCATGATGCCAGCCTCTGGTTAAGGTAGAGTTTTCAAATGACCCTGTTCTGGTTACTGAAGCCTTGATAAGCTTTCAAGAACAAGAGTTGTTCTTGGTTTTCCTGATAGAAAAGGACCAAATAGGGCGTCAGTGACCCTGATTTCCCCCCTTGCTGTCTGGACTGTGCATGCCCTACAATCCCAGCAGTTCTTTGTGAGGAGACCCAGAGGTCTCAAGCGTCTGAGAGTGGCCAGGAGCATCACAGAGCTGTTAGTGCTGCCATGAACTTTCAGAGTCAATGCCAAGGACTCCAGGCTTTTATTATGTAAGAAAACTTAACACCTATCTGTTTAAACCAGTGGTGTTGGCAGAATTCGGTCTGACATTGCATATGTGTATACACTACACTTTCACCATACTTACGTTTCTCACACCCACTGATCTTCCTCCTCCCTCCTGGTCCCCCTGCCCCTTTCTTGTGCTCTTTCTTTATTGCCCCTATGAGGTTCATTAAGGTTGCTCACAGGAAGGTCGATGAGTGGATGTTAACAGGAAAGACATGATACATGGCCTGTGTGTGGGCCCCTATCAGTGGCTACACCAATGAAGAATTGTTTGTAGCTTCCCCAGCAACCATTAATTGTGTGTATATAATCCTCAGGAAGTGAAGGGGCCTCATGAGCTCCTCCCTTTTCCATGATAGGATATTGGGGAGCCCAATCTCATGTAATTACAACTGCTGTGAATTCAAGAGTACAGCAGCTGCCATGCTATACAAGGACTTAGAAGTCTGCGCTCCATGCCATCCCCCACTTGTCTTTGGCTCTTCCATTCTTTCTTCCCCTCGTTTCATGAAGATGTTTCCTGAGCTTTGAAGGGGATGTTATAGACGTCGCATTTATGGCTGGCCATTCAACAGTTACTTATTCTCAAAACTCTGACCAGTTACAAGTCTCTGTACTTAACCACTGCCTGCTTGCTGAAAAAAAAAAAGCTTCTCTGACCAAAGCCAATAACAGGACTAATCTTTGGGCATAAGCATAGTAATTTAGAAGGCAGTTTGATACGCACAACATATCCATTTAGAAAAATCGACAACAGCAGCTTCCTTACTAGAGCCTATGACCTCGCCAGCCATAGGAACTTGATTGAATTTATAGTACCAGATGTAACAACCACCCTTCCAACCCCATGAAATAAAACAAATCATATAATTCAACCAGAAATGATGGTTACCCACACAACAGGCATGCCACTATTGCATTGAGGACACCTCACCTGGCTAGTTGGTGCTGCTGCATTTAGGGTCTACAGCTGAGTAAGTCTGTAGGTGACAATAGTATCCTGCTTAGCACCCTCCAGCATTATGGGGGTTGCGGGACTAGCCAGCAGGGAGGAAACATCACAGTTCCAGCTTGATCTCATGATGTCCTGTGACCACAGCATGTAGTATCTTCAGCAATGTGGTTGCATCATCTAGTTCTGGTGGCTCACCAATAGCAGTGGCTCTTGCCTGTGTGGTTTTTAGATGTCCTGGAAGCATCGCTGACAAACAACTCATTGATTGTAGCCAACTCTCAGCATTGAGATTTCATTTAATAGCCTATGGCACTAGTGCACATCACTGATTCAAACAATTTAATAATTTTTATCTGTATGTGTTTTGTGTGTGTTGTAGAGGCATGTATCTACCCTGGACACAGCACATCCACAAAGGTCAGAAGGAAAGTTTCGGTGTCAGTCCTTACTTTCTAGTTTGTTTGAGATGGTCTTGCTGCTGCTGCATACGCCAGGCTAGCTGGCTCAGGAGCTTCTGGGGCATCTCCTGTCAGCCTCTCATTCCCTGTAGAAGTATTGGAGTTACACTCACATAGACTGTCATGTCTGACTTCTCCTGTTGCCTCTGGGAAGGCAAACTTATGTTTTCATGGCAAGTGATTTCCCCACAGAGCCATCTCCCCACCCCAAACATTCTAGTCATTTTACTTTTAATTAGCTTATCAACTGTTGGATTTCCTAATGGCTTTTCAAAAAAATGTATCACTAGTTTTGGCTGGACCCTCAACACCTCCTTCTCCCCCTCACCAAGGTACTAAGACAGTTCCATTCTTGAGCAAGTAGAATGTTAATTTTGCAAACATGCTTTAAGAGGGACTGGATTTGGTGTTGTCTTAGTCAAGGTTTCTATTCCTGCACAAAACATCATGACAAAGAAGCAAAGGGTTTATTCAGCTTACTCTTCCACTCACATTGCTGTTCATTACTAAAGGAAGTCAGGACTGGAACTCAAACAGGTCAGGAAGCAGGAGCTGATGCAGAGGCCATGGAGGGATGTTTCTTACTGGCTTGCTTGCTTCCCCTGGCTTGCTCAGCTTGCTCTCTTATAGAACCCAAGACTACTAGACCATGGATGGCACCACCCACAATGGGCCCTCCCCCCTTGATCACTAATTGAGAAAATGCCTTACAACTGGATCTTATGGAGGCATTTCCTCAACTGAAGCTCCTTTCTCTGTGATAACTCCAGCTTGTGTCAAGTAGGCCCTGATGCATGGCGTGAGAAGGAGTCTTGCCTTCTCACAGGGTGGGCTTTACTGCAGTTGTGTCTCCTTTCCATCATCACCATGGCACCGACCCAAAGGAATGTGGCTTTGAAGGTAGCTTTGAGACCCTTGCTTAAGCCTCTGCTGCTTTCAGGCAACAGAAGCTCGTGTGAACTATGATAGACAAATGGATGTATTTATCAAGAGGACACTGACTAGGCTCCCTCTGCAGCATCATGCTTTGAAGACAGCTGTAGTTGTCCTGGCCATTCAACTCTTTGAACAGCTTGTAGGGCTCTTTTTCCATCCTCTGCTCCTAAACTGGTCCTGTAGGCTTTTATTTCTCTCCCTGGTGGCCATGTGGCTCCTTTGACAGAGACGTAGTTCTTGATTCTAAGGTTGTCTGTTTGTTCATTTGTTTGCTTTTTTTTTGTTGTTGTTGTTTTGTTTTGTTCTGTTTTTAATCAAAAAAGAGGGATGAACAAGGAGTAAAACAAGAGGAAGTGGTAGTGAAGGAGGCTCACTTCTGGTGATGGGATCTACTGCTCTTCTGTATGCTGGGGATCACATGTTAGCCTAGAACCTTTGAGTTTGAGGAGGTAGAAGATAAATTGCCACAGAGAGACAGGGTATTATCTATGGGCAGAGGTCCCTTGGGGAAGCTTTGCTGCCTCTCCCTGGGTGTGCTTCCTGACAAGGGAGGTATATAAAGTACAGAGATGAGCATCTGGCCAGGCTGCAGGACACCATAGGGCAGTGATGTTTTCACACACTGCCACCGATTCTTACTCTAGACTGTTCTCTTCTTTGAGCTCTCATTCCACCCTTTTCTTGCTTTTTGGGGGGGGGGTGTGTTGAGAAACACTGTTCCGTTTCCTTAGCATTAAGATTTCTTATGGTAGTTCCTATAGTACTTGGAGGGAGTCTGAGCTCACGAATGTGTCCAAAACCCAGCACTTGGAATAAGTGGACATGAGGTCCTACCTCTGAGATGCTAACTGCAATGAATACCTGCTGGGCAAGGGAACATCAGTTTCCTCCAGGGGAATGTCACTGGGACTACCAGCCACACTGTGAGAAAGATTCCAATGTCCAACAGACTGGACTCTGTGGATTTGCCTCTCTCTCTCTCCCTTTCTCTCTCTCCCTCTCTCTCTCTCCCTCTCTCTCTCTCTCTCTCTCTCTCTCCCTCTCTCTCTCTCTCTCTCACTCTCTCTCTCCTTCTCTCTCTCTCACTGTCTTTCTCTCCCTCTCTCTCTCTCTCTCTCCCTCCTCTCTCTCTCTCTCCCTCTCTCTCCCTCTCTCTCCTTCCTTTTCCTCTTCTTTTTTCTCTACCTCCTCTTCCTCCCGCTCTCCCTCCCCCTTTCTCCTTCTCCCCTTTCTCCTTTCTTTTTCTTTCTTTGTTTTAGTTTCTTTGGATTTTCATTTTTCATTTCTTCATTGTTTTCTGAGGGAGAGAGAAGGTGGGGAGGATCTAGGAAGAGTTGGGGGGATGGAAAGGATATCAAGATATCCTGAATAAAAATTATTAGTTTAAAAAAGAGATTGTGTTCTGTTCTCACCTCTAAGGATATTATCCCTGCACCCTCAGGAGTGCCTGTGAGATTGTGGGGAAACCCTTTCTTGGAAAGTGTGTGTGTGTGTGTATATATAATCATTTCAAAGCAAGAGAATGGAAAATCATTATAGCACTTGAGACAAAAAGATATACTTTTAATGAATGCTGATTCTTTTTTTTTTTTTTTTTTTTGGTTTTTCGAGACAGGGTTTCTCTGTGTAGCCCTGGCTGTCCTGGAACATGAATGCTGATTCTTATGCTTTGAATATCAATGCCCATAAGCTGAGCCATGGCATAGAGAAAAATACAGCTGTATAAAATTATTTTAATCTTTTTAAGAGATTTATTTTATGTGATGAGTGTTCTTGCCTGGATGTACGTACCTAAGTCTCTTACTTCCTTATACCCTCTGAGCTGGAGTCACAGACAGATACAAGGCACCATGCACATGCGAGGAACTGAACCCAAGTCCTCTGCAAGGGCAGCAAGTGCTCCTAACTGCTGCACCAACTCTCTAGCCTTGCCTTGAACCTTCACTAAAGGCTCTGATTCAGCCCCAAGCTTTTAATAAGATGAGAACCCATCCTTTCTTCACTCATGCATGCATTCATTTGATAAGCATTTGTTAACTTCTGCCTTGCACGTGATGGTTTTCTAGGCTTCGCCCTGAACTTTAACCTTGTGGTGTGCTTTACAGTTGTGAGAAGTGATTTCTACAAGGTACTGCTAGAAATATCACTGGCTTTCAGTAAGTCGTCATTTTTTGCCCTCTGCATTCCCTTTTGGAAAATCCTTCTTCATCTCCAAAAGTCAGAGGTTCAAGCCTCTATCACCCAGCTTCCCCAGACAGGCCTGATAAGAAGAACCACCATCTAGTGTGTGGACCCAGGCTGTCTCTCCTGGGGAACAGGGATTAAAAGACAGAAGCATCATGAGCTGCTTTGGGGGAAGGGGGGTTGAAAGATTGTGAGTATGCTGCTGGGTGAGGCTATCAGAAATGCTGGCATCATAGAACTGGCTGAGAAGACAAAGCAGTGCACATAGAGGTCCAGACACAGTGCAGAATGAGAACATGCTTCCATGGACATACACAGGACCAGATAGTCCTGCCTTCCCAGAGGCCTCCTGACGAGAACTGATATGTAATTTGGTTGGATGCTGTGTGACACCTTTCACAACGGTCCAAAAATTCTTATCACTTGAGCATGACTGGCAGGGCTCCACCTCTTTAAGTAAACCTACTCTGTCTAAGAGGAAAATCAAGATCAAAGCAGACAAACCAGGTTTACAAGACAGTGCTCCACTTAAGACAATGCAAATGAGGTCCTAATAGGTTATGGAAATGCAAGATGAGCTATCAGCTTTCTAACCCAAAGAGAACTAGGTGAACTAAGTTCTTCCTTCTGACTCAAGTGAAGAACAAGTCAGCAGTTCCTGTCCTGAGAGCATGCAAGTAGAAGTGCCCCCCGGCCGACATTTCAGAGCCAAGAGGGCCTGCACTGCCAGGATATTGGTTTCAAAGGGCTCATGGAGGAATTCTGGCATCCTCCTCAACTCAGTCTCCCATAGGTCTAAGGAAATATAGTACAGTATGGGAGACCAGGTAAGAGGAAAGAGAATTATTTTAAAGTTACTTAAAGAGTAAAAGTTATGAGTAAGAAGAAAGGAAGGAGAAAGAATACTCCATTTAGAATACTTCAAGGGGCTGTTGCCACACCCAGGGAGAGATCAAGTGAAGAACTTCCCAGTGGCCAACAGTGGCTTCTTGGTTCTTCAAGATAACCGGAGCATGAACTGAGGATGTCTAATATTAAGACCTGCAAAACTCCACCCTCTTTTGTGAAGTACAGGTGAGGTCATGCCAGTAAGAATCTGTTACAATGTTCTCAGCTGAGAAGCGGGATGGAGAAGGGAGGCATGTGGAGACACTCTGGGAGGGAGAAACACGCACCCAGATTGTTCCTACACAACAAGCGACCTTTGGGGAGTGAGCCTTGGTTTACCAGGAAGTACCGAGACGCTGTGAAAAATGGATGCCAGCATCTCCAAGCCCAAATTTCACCAGACAAAAGTTATACACATTCTTTTCATTTGAGTGCTTTATTATACTGGAATTGCGGTGATATTATTAACATTTGTACAAATGCACAAAATCTCGTCTCTTCTTGCTAGAAAGAGAAGTAAAAATCTGACCTAGTCGAACAGTCTTAATGAACTCATTGTCCACTGGTAACAATAAATGTGTTCACAATGCAACAAAAAGCTAAACAGAAAATTAAACACATTAAAATGCTGCAGCAAATATTTACACATATGACATATGTACCCCCCAGGTTTTTTCTCCCTCCAGTTGGAAGGTGGTTGCTTTACAGACAGACACACAAACACAAAGGCTTTGCTGTTTACAATGACAAACAACCCCCAAGTCCAGAACTTAAAGTGACGGCACCTTTTTGGGGGGAAGGGGGGGGACTTTTTCAGTCAACACTTTACACGGTGCTAAATTTTTATCTATTATATTTTTGGACAATATTTCTATTCCAATTGTCCCACAACATTGTCTTTGAATAGAGTCATTATTTGGTGGCCTTTTCAGAAGATCGAAAGTGTTGTGTGCTCTCTATGGAGGCATTTCTAGCTTATTTATTTAGTTCTTTTTCACTCAGAGAAGGTCCTCAAAGGCAGTTTCTCTCTGTGAGGCAGATGAGATTAGCAGAGATCTCAGAAGGGAAGGGGTGGGCAGGTCTTCTTGCCTGAAGCTGCTTGGGAGGGGTCCTTTCTCTTAACTCCCTGCCCTGGGACACCACTACTTTCTCTTGCAATTTTGGTACTTGGAAGGCAACGTGGGCACTAGAAAGGAGCAGACAGAATCTAACACTGACTGTGTGGAACATTTTAATGATGTATTTAAAGCTAGTTTATTCAGGTCCCACATTCTCCAGTGTGAGGCGAAATGATTTTACGTTTTAAAAAATTCCTGTAGAGTTCTAGGATATCAACCTCAAGGTAGAACCTTAAATGGCTTAGGAAGAACTTCCTACGTCCTGTATTCTGATGAGCTAGATTCTTTAACTTGGCTTAAATATAGCAGTTGATTATTGATTGCTTTCTGATGATAAGCTTGGAAAGGCATCAGAGGGCCACTTAATGGCATTAACGTTTGAACAAATGCTGGCAATTTGGCTTTACCCTATCTTCAGCTTGCAGTTAAATAGGTTTTTCTTTCTCAAAAAAATAGATGATTTATAAGGAAAAAATATATAAACACTCTTTAAGCAATTTGGCTACAAGCATTACATCACTGAAAAATTCCACAAGGAATAGCAAGAGACTGAGCCCATGGACATATTCTATTGTCATAACATGGCGGACGAGGCTGATTTCAACAGTTCAATGTGTGTTTTGGTATCGGATGTTTACTTGTAAGTTTATTGCTCCTGTGTTCTCTGATCCTTCCTTAGACTGTAATTATAAAACAAAGGTGCTATCTTCAATCACGCTACAAGGCAACATTGTATTTTTGAGACCTAGAAATGGGAGGACAGGGCCACTGTAGCTTCAGCAGCCTTGAAAGACTATGGCTAGGACAACAGTGAAGTGTGCATCTTGGCACACGAGAACCCAAGTCTCCTGGCCTATTCAGGACACTTTGGTTTGGAGGTTGAGATAGAAAACTCATAAGCGTAAGCGTAGCTTAGTTGCTGCCTCACACCCATTGCATAATATAACCATTTTGAAAACAATGCAAGGAAGAAAGATATCAAGGGGACAAATCATATTGTGTACTGACTCTTCTTGGCATTCTTAAGCAAACCTCCCAAGGCTGTGAGAAGCGCTGCTTAGCCACACTAGCAATGAGTGTGCACACATCAACTGGGTGTAAATTTTCTGGAAGGCGTTTGAAATGGTGCAGCAGAGATCCTTCACAGAACAGTTGTAAGGGGTGGAGCCAAGGCAAGCTGAAGGTCAAGAAAGAGGTTAGACAGAGGCAGAGAAATGGGAAGGGATCAAAGAGCTAAAGTGCAACTTTAAAATATAAATTATTTTAAAAAGCAGAGAAGAGGTTCTTAATCACTGCTGTCGCACAGGCACAGGTTCATCATGGGAAGGTGCTTCTCTTTCCCTTCTGATACTGTGGGGGATGGGGAGTGGGGTGGGGTGGGGTGGAGGTGGAGCTTAAAAGCGAAAAGCTGATGCACAGTGTTCTTTCCTTGTTTGAGAGGGGCCAGGCAGCTCCAGGGAGTGAATGGCGCAGGGTGTTCTTGGAGATGCGGGAGGTGCGGGAGCAGTGAAGAGAAGCCAGGAGGAAGAAGGCATTTTATGTGTAAAAGAAAAACCAAAGCTGCTCTGGTTCCCTTCACTGATGCCCTTTAGTTGAATTTGCTTCCTAAATGAAAGAGCTTACGTTTAAAAAAAAAAAAGAAGAAGAAATACATGTTTTGTTTTTTAAATTTGCTCAAAATGTAGATTAACTAGTAACTCACAGAGTAGTAAACAAGCCTCAAAAGATGCACAAAGATCTTAGCACGGGCTTCCAGCAAATGATAGAAAGAGCCATCCAAGACCCTGAAAAATGGCACCCTAACTAGGACAGCTTATTAGAACCTAACGTCTTCAAGACACATAGAGCCTACAGAAGAATACTGTTCAAATGGAATGTTTAAAATAACATTTATTAATAAATATCTTATACATTCTAAATTAATAGTTTCCTGTTCAAAGTTTGCTTTGGTCCTTGAATCCCACTTTACATACATACATATATATTTTCTTAGATGGTTTTGCTCAAAAGGAAGGACATTCTACTCTAACTGAAAGGCTAGGTTTATAGCAGTTACCAGTGCTTATAAATAAGCCCAGCTAAGGGCTGGTGCTTTTTTTTTTTTTTTTTTTTAATTGAAGCTGGTTTATGATTTTAATGGCAAACTCTAAGCCACTATAATTTGCTTTACTAGCAGGCAACAGTCACCTGAACATTCCCTCCTGACACCTCTCTTGGAATACCCACTGCATTTTATTAATTGATTAGATAAGCTTACAAGGAGCAATGGCTGGGTAAGTCACCCCAATTCTTATGATACACACTGCAACAGCACACACACTATTGGTCACCCACAGGTTGTTTTAATATGGTGACTTGCACACGTCAACAGGCAAGTAAAGAGATGACTAGGGTCACTAGCACCAGCAGACCATCACTAACTCAATATCTAGCTTTGAGATGAACACACTCATCCAGAGCTGGGACTTGCAGTCTACCTATCCCAGCATCATAGATTGAGAAAGGTGTCTCTAAGAAGCATTAGTGTGCAATGCCTTTCTCTTGGTGAGTGAAAATGTGTACTAAGTTTCCAGCTCTTGGCATGTTAGGCAGGGAGGTTCTGGAGAAGTGCCCAGGAGGCTGGCAGCGACTTCAGAAGCAGATCCTGTGATAATGGAGCCACACAGGAGTAAGAGAGGCAGTGTTACTAGAATTCTCTTTCCCTCTTTCCCTCCTTGGATGGGGGACTCTGAAGGCTGTTACCACTGACTCCTGAAAGTCTGTATGGCTGACATTGGTAACAGGATGGGAGAAGACAATTAAAAGGAATTAAAGAGATACTCTCCTAAAGTCGCCGGCGGATGGCAGACAGTGCAAGGGTCATTCCAGGCAGGCTCTGAGATCTGGTGAAGGATGGACCTTTCTGTGGAATCTTGACTAAGGATAAACCAGGACTTAGATTTCACCAGAAGGTTTTCTCGACTGACAGCAAGCTGGCACCCTCACGGACTCTATCCATACTGCAAACAAACACACCTAAAGGGCCTGCCTGTAACGAGAAGGCAGTTTATTCTAATTATATGTTGAGAAAGGTTTGCTGTGTGTGGTGGCTTGCCTACTTAGCATAAAAAACAGACATAATTGAGCTATAAATAATGCATGTCAGTCAAGCTGTTGCTGAATTAAGAAAACCCAGGCAAGTTCTTAACTGCAAAGTCTGTCCCTTGAACAGCTAAGTATTTCAGTTGAGAGGTGGGAGAGACATAAACTAAAAATCATCATTTTAGTGGCAGGTCACTCCCTGGACATTGTGGTATTACTAGTGGAATAAAAAAAATTTCATTTCTTCAAGTGCTATCCATGCAGCCAGGAGGGAAAGGTCCTGTTTACTCAAAGCGAGTGTCAGATACGAGCTATGAGCTATGAGCTCTGCCACTACAGCTTGCCCCCTGCTTTCGAAGGAAGCAGAGCACCTACAGTATCTAAGGAAGGAATTTTGCAGAAAATTACCTTTGATTTCAAACCAGAGTTATGAATGTTAACTTCTTTCAAATCTAAGGCTTACACATTTCTTAGCAAGCCAGTTAGGTCAAACCATTTTGTTACTGCTGGAATTAAGGAAAAAAAAATAACAATATTAATTCAGTATTTAAAATACTTGAAAATGATGCGTTTTCCTAAAATACAATAGAAATTTGTTTGCTTTATCTTCTTTCTTCCCTTTTCGTCTTTCTTTTTCCTCTTTTTATTTTATTTTTCATTTGTTTTTGATTCTTAGGCCATTATCCGTATGCTTTACTGAACAGCCAAACTTGTCTCTCAAAAGCACACCATACATGAAAAAATTGTTGATAAATATTGATTTTTTTTTAAAGTAAGTTATTAGATAAAACTGAAACTGGTTATAAAAATCATGCTTCGGAGCTCTCATATTTTCTCTTTTTTTCCCTCTAAAATAGATTTTTTAAACTATGGTGAGCAAAAATGTACATCCTTCCTTTACTGAACTTCTATAAAAGTGACAGCTTTTGTAAAATACTGTTCTTTTAAAACCTATACTGTTCCTAAACACCACACACACACACACACACGCACACGCACACGCACACACACACGCACACCCATGTGCACACACACATAGGTTAAGAGGTGAATTATTTGGGCAGAGATGAAACACCAGCATATGCCCAGACTGCTAGTGAGAAACATTAGCCCCTATTATTTGTGAAACACGATATTAAAACACCAGCAGAGTAGAATGGCTTGTTTCAAGGAGGCACAACTGTGGTTTGGGTTTGATCTGCTTTTCATAATGGGCAAGTCCATGGACATTGCTGAAAATATAAATCAGAACTATTCAGATGAGCACACCAGCCTGGCTACCTCCATGGGATGTGGTCAGCAGCCAAAGAGTCTGACTCTCCTGGCAGGCTGTGAGTACCCTGAGAAACGTTGGCCTTGCTTTCTCTCTGTTTCTCCAGGAGGGAGTTTGCTTTTGCCCACCAGAACAGCAGAGCTGGTTCCATAGGCTTAAGAAAAAAAAAAAACATCTTAGGTTATTAGCAGCTGATGATTGAACAATGTAATCTGTGTAGTGAGCAGAGCCCTTCTGAACTATTATATAGTGCATGGATTTTTTAACATTAAAGACAGGCCATAGAAGCAAGCTATAATTCGAGGGCGTGATGTTAGAGCCCACATCTGTATTTGAATTTTCACAGTTGGGGCTTACAAAGTCCCTTTCCCTAGTGTCTCCACAGCTGGCAGTCAACAGTGCTTCACCTATAACCAAACCACCTTTTATTTGCTCTGGTTATTAAAAACATTAAATCAGGCACATTAAACATCTCCTGGTTGCTATTTTGTGAACGGCAAGAATTGAATGAACTCCAGCTGTGGGTTAAACTGTGGCTAGGTCCACAGTTTCAAGATTTGTTTTTTTTCTCTTCTTTAAACATTATTTTCTTCTTCACATGCAAAGCGAAAGGGGAGAAAAAGAAACGGAAGAAAAGTCAAAACAAAGAGTGAACAAGGGATCTGGGGGAAGGGAAATGGAGAGGGATATTGGACATCTGACCAAGTGGACAAGAGATGAAGGAGACGGCCTGAGATGTTTGGTGGCTTTCTTGGGATATCGATGGACCATAATTTCTTTCTTTCTTTTTTTTTTTTTTCTAGAAAGGAATGGACCATAATTTCTTTCTTTCCTTTTTTTCTAGAAAGAGAAAAAAAAATATTCAGGAAGGCCCATATGTTTATCTGAGATTCTGGTGACATCACAGCACAAACTCAACATGAGTTATGACATCATGAGCTTTCCCACCCAGTTACTGTGTGGATCCATCTTGCTTGACATCTAAGCATACCTCATTTTGGCTAAAAGCTGTAGTTTAACAAGATTCATTGTTCCAGGCAAAGGGTTGGGCTGGTAAGAATGAAACCATGGCTATATACAGGAAAGGTTCCGTTTATAAACAAGAAATTGGTACCAGAAAATTGCAGAGAAGCACCAACGTGCTTCCCAAGCCGATAGATATTCATTGCATATCTCCCTTTTTTCTTATATAACTAAGTATAAAAGACAACATTTCCATAATAACTATAAAAATGAAAGCCAGTCTTTGAAGGGCTGAGGGTCTTCCAGGTCTGAGTTAATTCTAAAAATGCCCTTTTGAGAAAGGATGTACGGCATGCTACAGCTCTTCTCAAAGGCCAGGTTTGACCGATGCCTTTTAAAGAATAGGGTTCAGGTCTGTTCTGTGAGTCGCGAGCTGACTGAGGGTGGAGCTCCCCACGACCTCGCTGACCGATGAGGATGTAGTGATGGTGTTGTGCTGGATGACTTGTTGCTGGGAGCATGCTGGCACAGGGCTCGCAGGAGGGCTGCTCTCTGGACCTAGGAGAGAACAGACACACACACAAATATAGCTCTTTCTTGAGGGAGCGCCTCAGGAACACAGTAATGCTATTAGGCATTAAACTTCCTGTAGAAGAGTTTCACACATTTTCTTCTGGAAGGTAAGGCCAAAGCTTCACTTAAAACTGAGTTTACCAAGCTAGCCTCCCAGGTTCATAGCTACAGGAAAAGCCAGACTTTCCCATCAGTAAAATGACCCTGTAAAATGCTTTTGAGCCTTGGAGTGTGAATTCCCCGTCTTGTATTTTCAGATAGCCATTTGTATATTAAATGTGGAAAAATACTCACATGTGGTGGGAGAATCTGTGTTGCTCAATCTAAAACATTATTTGAAAACAAATTGACCTCCAGCTGTGATTCACAGTTTCTCCTGTCTTCCCTTATTCATCTAGCATTTAGTCTACTGCCACTTCAAGTGCAGAAAGTGGGTGGAGCCAGGAAGGAGGGGCCCCACATTGGTTGCTGAGAGACAGGTGGAGCCCAGGAGCTTTCCAGTCTGGTGGGCAACATGCAGCATCTCCTGAGACACTAAAGGCAAGTCATACACCCAGAGATCTCTCCGAGCTTGCAGATTTCTCAGGAGGATGAACAGGCCACTAGTAACTGGACTCCCACAGACTCATTTCTTCCTGGCTACAAAGCTGGAATTTGGAAATGTGTTGCCAGGGAAAGTAAAGCCAGAAGTTATAGGGGGACACTGGGCATGGTTTTGGAAGAGGTCAGGAAAGATGGCTTCCCCTGACAGAAGCATCTGTAATCTCTCAGGAATTCCCTGTGTATCTATCTGAGTATGCAACCTATGCTGTATTTTTCCTCTTTAATAAAATTCAGTGAGAGACAAAAAGTTTTCATCTAAAGAATGAAAAAGTGACTTACTTAAATACCCTTGTGATTCTTTCTGCATGGCTGTTATTGGACAGTCTTTATGCGTTAACAACAACTGCTTCAGCTGGGCCACCTCATTTTTCAACATGGACACTTCATTCTGGGAAAACATATTAAAATTTTGCTGAGAAGACCAAAGAATTAGTAAACACAAAGTCCCATCCACTTTGAACAAGAGAATTAGCAAGCTTTACTGATTGTGTTCAAATGACATTAAGAAAGTTATTTAGATGGCCGGGCAGTGGTGGCGCACGCCTTTAATCCCAGCACTCAGGAGGCAGAGGCAGGCGGATTTCTGAGTTCGAGGCCTGCCGAGTCTACAGAGTGAGTTCCAGGACAGCCAGGGCTACACAGAGAAACCCTGTCTCAAAAAACCAAAAAAAAAAAAAAAGTTATTTAGAGGGATTGATTTTTGTAGTTTCCCTTCCATCCAGTCCTCGTATTTGGTATGGGTCTTTTGAAGAGACCAAAGTTTAACTCAAGAACTGAAACCAACTTAAAAAGCGGACCATGCCCTTTAAGTGCGGGCTCTGGAACCAGGTTATAGAGCTGAGACCCCCATGCTTTACTGACCACGTGACCTGAGGTCGGTGTGACCGTGTGTCACCTAACATGATTTGGTTAATCCCCACCAACCTCATTTATAGCATTTAGAAGGTGGACTCGGAAGCAGTTCATTGTACAACAAACTTGGTGACACCCATGACACTAACATGCCTTTCCAAGAAGAAATCACCTAGAGAAGAAAGTTCCTAGAAGTCTAGAAGTTACTTGAGAAATTGAAACTTTCTTTAATGAATATCTCCCATGTGTGAAATGCATTTGGAACACTGGATAAGCTACACACTGAATAGCACTGCTAATAATGTAACAAAAGTCTCAGCTGCAAAAGCTTTCCCCATTATCCTTCAAACCACAAAATAATGATAATAGCGAGAAATTCCCCCAAACATGAATAAATCACTTAATAGTACAGGAAAATTGCTCTTAAATCTGAGAGCATTCATGAAGGCAAATAGCACCTTCTACTTCCCAGTGAGTATGATTGATAAGCAGCCAGCCATGGTCCAAAGTGACTTTTGGCAATTCAGGATAACTTTGTTTTACAGAGAAATTCACATCAGTCTTCAACTAACTCCTCTTTGAACTTTAACTGAATTATGTTGCTTAAATAACATTCTTTGTTTCCCCAAACCAAGTTCTCCTATTTTTAAAATAGTATGTATAAGAGTAATTCACCTTTAGGCCATTATGTATCTTTAAATATATATGTTTAAAAATAAAATAAAACCACTCAAGCTGAAACAGAGAATTGTGGGGTGCTGATGTTTGTGCACGCACACAGCAAGATGATCGGTGCATACTTTAGCACCGATGCTTTTCTGAACATATCATTCCCGACACCCTAGCAAAACTGGCAGCTGCAGATGATGTAGACAATGAAACTTAGAACCCATCCCAGAGAACCCACACTTTCTCTACAGTGGCCCAGAAAACAACTAGCAAAGTAAAAAGCCAAACTTGGGGGTTGGAGAGATGACTCAGTGGGTAAAAGTGCTTGCCACCAAGGCTGATGACTGGAGTTCAGTCCCTAGAACCAACATGGTGGAAGGAGAGAGTCAGCTTCTACAAGACATCCTCTGATTTCAACATGGGTGACATAGCACATGCACACCCCACCACAATCAACCAACCAACCAAGTAATGTAGTTTTAAAATTAAAAAACAACACCAAACTGGATTTGCTTTCTTAATACTTCTTGAATTAAAAACCAATCTTTTTTGAGGTAGGGTGGCTACCTATTTTGGAGATGGTGACTTTAGGTTCCATTTCTTCCTCTACTGTGTCCTGGGCAGTGGCTGTATATCAGCAGCACTTGAGCTTTTGCTAGGGTGTGTTCATTGGTTATTTTTGAAACACTGATAATGCTAATCACTAGTTCTCCAACACTACCAGGAGCTCATCCTAAACTCTTTCACAACACACTTTTTGTTTCCACAAAGCAATTTTACTATAAAACAGCATAAACATTCATGTCTATCAATAAAGCACTATCAAACTATATGAGAGCATCATTTTGTCCACAAATAGCAAAAAACTTTGTTAATAAACCAATAAGCTGCAAGTAGAGAAACTAAGGTCTCGAGTGGTGTAAAGTTCTGTAAGGAGGTAAGAATCAGGACTGAAGAGATGACTCAGGGCTAAACAGCTCTTGCTTTTCTTACAGAGGACCTGATTTGGGTTCCCAGCACCCACATATCTCACAACTATCTATAACTCTAGTTCCAGAAGATTTAACAATGTCCTCTGCAGTTTTCATGGGAACTAGGCAAGCACATAGTGCATATACACATACATAGAGAAAAGATTCATATATATGATATATATATATAATCTAAAAAAACAAACAGTGCTTTAAAGACAGACCATCTTTTAATGATATACCTGGATATGCACACATTTCTGACATTAGTAATTAATTGTGTTATTAGGTCATGTCATGGTTGAGAAGTAAACACCAGTTAATAACATTAACAGAGAGGAGCAAGCAGCTCCTGGGTTCAATACACATTGCTGTGATGCAGTGGGGAAGAAGCAACACCCTGATAGCTTTGAAATTCAAGCACAGGAAGTTTACAGGAAAAAGGAAAGCAGCTTAGTCCTAGGGTTGAGAAAAATGGGGGGGGAGGGGCTGAAGGTGTGGCCCAATGGTACCGTGCTTGCCTGGCATAGGCAAGGTCCTGGGCTGCATCCCCAGAACTGCAAACCAAACTAAATGACACAACTACTAATGACTACAAAGGACTACTGACTGCTAAAGTCAGTGGTCAGGGCTGACTTTCCAGATCATTCCATGAAGTCCAAAACAAGGTGGCTGGACTAGTTTAGTTTTTCCCAGAAAGACAACATTGCATTCTATAGAGATTTTGTGCTGCCTTTCTATTAGGCTCCAATCACCTAGCTATCAAATGAAGGAGCTGATTCTGATCTTCATTTGTCAGTGAACTGCCCTGGGCACTCTCACAGATGTGTATACTCCAGGCCTTCTGTCTCATACAGAAGCCAATTCCAGCATCTCTTGCATGGCCAGTTCTTACCAGTGCAAATCACAGTGCATGAGCCACAGTTTCATTTCAGAGAGAACAAATCCTGTGTGTCCACATATGCACTTGTGTTGAGAAAGAGTTTCTGAAACCTTCATTGGATATCTCAAGGGCCCTTAACTTGACAAAGGTCTGCACAGATGTGGCATCTAAAGACTCCAGATTCAAAGAAGACAGAAGCAGCAAACACACAAACACTAGGCTAGGCTTCTAGTCAAAATCTTTTTAAGAAGATTAGACTCACCTTGAATTCATTTTGTAAGAGAAAAACCAGATAGCAAATATTTTTAAAAATGCACGAGAGGAGTCTAATTTGGCCTGGGAAATAAAATCCCAAACTGGGGGAGGCATTTCCTTACTTTATCAATTGAGGAAAGCTCACCTTTGAGATTCACCTTGGTTGGTTGTAACACCATTTCTAGGTGCTCAGTTACAGTTAAAAAAATATAAATGATAGACACATACTCTCTGACTGAAGTCGATTCTCTCCTTTTTCAGTTGTTGAGTGACTTTGGGCTTGCTATTCTCAAAGCAGTTAGCTATTTAGATAATGATGGTAAGAGGGGATCCTGTCACACTGATGTATTTTTAAACCCATAAATCTGCCTGGGGGTGAAGTGGGGATCACATGGAGGTGTTCCACACCACGATAGCGTCCTTTGAACAGCATGTTCAGAATTCCCTGACAGGCACGTTTACAGCTTGGCGCTTTGGTGATGTCGCTTTGTTATATGACAAATCCTCACTACTATTTTTTTTTTTTTGTATAAGCTGGAGTTTGTGCCAAAAACATAATTAACACAAAGGGCCCAGAATCCCACCCCCTTTTTCAGATTAGCTGAGGGAAGGTTTGGTCCCTCAGAAACAAAGGACTTTCAATTTGTCAAGCAACAGTTTCCATCTGGCCCGCTCCCTTGCCAAGTTCCAGACCTGGGTTCGTGTGTCTAAAATTTCAGCATCAACTTAGACCATGTGTCTTTGCACTAAAAAGGAAAAGCAATTACTTTAGTGGGTGACCAGATGATTTCCATATCCCCACTCAACGCAAGCAACCTAGGAGCGCCACATCGGCAAAGATTTGTCACTGCAGCAGCAGGAGACAGACTCCTTTGGTTCACTGGTGTCATAGAATGAAAGATGTCAAAGTGGTGGCTTAGGACACAGTTGATTTGCTCAAGTTCCCGGTCTGATACTTAATGGTTGTATGACATTTGGGCTGACTCTTGACATCCTCAAACCTCAGTTTCTCCATATTGTGACATGTTAGATTGGGTATTTTCTAAATTTCTCTAAATCCTAAACCTGTGATGACCTCTAGGGCAGAGATTAGCTGTGAAGCTAAGACTGGGATCTGCCTTTTATTTTCCTGGGTCTTGTATTTCCAATCAGAAGCTCTGCAGAAGCTTAGAAGGTTCTATTCTGGAAAACAACTCAAAAGTGGAGGCTGGCCACTCAGACCTCGGAGATTTCACTTAGCTGGAATTTGTTTGCTTAGCACCTTCTATTTCTGTTTGCTTAAAATTGGCTCATGGAACCAGTCTCAAGAAAGACACCTTTTTCTTTTGACAACAAGAGGAAAAGGGTCACTCAAAGGTAGCTGAGACTGTGACATCCGCTCCTGCATCACAGGGTCCACTGTACACAATATAACACAGGACTGCTGTGCCTTCTGGCCCTCTGGTCCCTCTGTAGCACGCAGCAGCTGAAAAACAACAGTAAGTGGCATTTCAGAGACTCTTCCCTCCCCTTTCTCTGTATAGCTTCTGTAGCCAAAAGATACCAGTTTCTACTGCACGGACTTGCTAAGGCTAAGATTTTTTATCCTGTTTTTTAAGACTTAGTACCTCTTTTTCTTGGCTGTCTTAGCTATTTGGGCTCTAAAATATTAAGCACACACACAGTGAATTAGTGTCTAGTAAAGCGTAAATGTACTCTGTATGTTTCTAGAAAGCAGTCATAAATAAGTACATGTCAAGCCACAGACACATCTGACCTTAAACTCAAGAGCATCTTTCTGTGTGGTTCTGTGCTGTTCTCAGCAACGATCCTGGAGTAAATCTGTAAGGACTCATTTTAATTCACCCTGATTTAAAGTTTTTTATCTGACCTGTGTCTGCTGGCTATTCATGGCTCTGTTTTAAAGAACTTGCACTCAACCAAGGCTGATTTTTGCCCTACCACATGCTCTGCCCCAGACAGGGGGCAAGTAACAATGTCTGGAGACGTTGTGGTTGTCACAACTGAGGGGGGGCTTTTCTTCTGATTCCAATAGGTAAAAGCCAAAGATGCTGTGAAACAGCCTAAATTACACAGGGTATAACAAAGATTCCCAGAGTCAGTAGGGCCTAAACTGGAAACCCCAAGGGTTTCTACCATCCTCCTTGCAGACCTCAGAACTGTCAGAGTTTCCTAAGCCAATGTCACAATGTGTGCTGGGTCCGCACACTCCAGCGCTCACACTTTTTAACATGTTTGCATAACATACTTTAATGTTTTTATATGCATGTGTATGTCTGCGTGAATGCATGTCATGTGTGCAAGGTACCCATGGAGGGTAGAAGAGGGAGTTAGATGCCCTGGACCTGGAGGCACAGGCAGACACGAGCCCCTCCAAATGGGTGCTGGGAACCAAACAGGTCCTCTGTAAGAACAGCAAGGACTCTTAGCTGCTAAGCCATTTCTCCATTTCCCAATAACATTTTAAACACATGTCAAAGTGAAAATGTATCCATGAATGTTAAAATGCTTATGTGCATTCCTGTTAAAGGTTTCTCACAAACTCCTCTGCCCTGTCTGAGTACAGCAGTGGCTTTCAAAACTCCAGACACTACTTTGTGGTTTGACTCTGCAATCAAAGCCTTACCAAGTTGGTCAGGCATCCAGTCTGTGGACACTCTAGACATAGGGAATTCATTCAGTGATTCAAAAGAGCGCAGGTCCTAGGCTAGAAGAAGGAATGGCCAATAGGGAGGAGAAGTAGTGAGACATTGTTCCAAACTATGTGCATGAAGGAGTATACGAGCTTATTTTTAGGTAAGCTGCACACTTTCTAACTTCATCTTGTCTATCACAAACAGGGTGACAAATTTAGGTCAGGGGAAGATGAATGCCTGTAGGTTATGGAATTTAGCCTACAGACATACCAACCTTCCTTTGTGTGCTTTGGATTTGTGCACTGGATGCCACGAATCCTGTCTGTTTAATGTAACTCACAATGCAAAGACACTGGGTTATAACATCCCAAGAGCTCCTTTGAAGGGGTGCACAGATGTAGCTCAGGTGGCAAAGAGCTTGCCTAGCATCAGAGAAGCCATGATCCCCAGTGCCACATAAAACTGAGTGTCACATGTCTGCCATGCTTGCACTCTCCAACTAGAGGCAAGGGCATCAGAGGTTCAAAGTCATCCTTAGACACATAGCAAGTTCAAAGCTAGTGGGGACTACACAAGTTCCCATCTAAAATAAAATAAAATAAAATAAAATCTGCTGTAAATGTTCTGAGACCATACTGGAGATACTATCAACCACTAAGGTGTACAGTCTTTCTATTTGGGTCACCTTACCCCCTTTCTTATGCCCATAGCTCAGCCCTGAGAGGAGCTAGCTTGATTTAATTGGCGTTTTCTCAGAAGAACCTTCCTGATGTTAGAACAAACACCTTGAATGGCATCACTGGCGAGCTGAGAGTTCTCCTGAGAAACCCAGCACATTAGTTTCTCTCCTCTTTGTCCAGGACAATCCCAGAAACAGCTTCTTTAAAGATGTTCCTAGCTAAGCCACCCCTGGAAAGCAAAAATCACACGAGATTCCAACGTTGCTGAGGTTGGAATAAAGAAGGAAATAGGTAATTACTTTTTAGAGCAAACAAACCTTACACAACACCAAGACATAAAATATTTTTCCATTAAAAATAAAAACATAGACAATTGGATGTATGCCTGGTGCCCACACTAGATGGCTACCAGATGAAGAGCCTTCTGTGCCAGAGACCATGCTTACTGCACCGTGGACATTGGTTCACATTTTACCTCCAACTCTGTAAAACTGTTCCTCAATTATAGATGAGGAAACACAGAGCCGGACTGCTTAAACACAGCCAGAAGCCACCAAACCACGGCATAAAGCCCTGCTTCTGTGCATGGTCCCATGCGTCCCTCGTCTCTTGTGGGAGGACTGATGGTCCCGGTACCGAACTACTTATGATGCTGGATGAGAGGGCCTGGGTTCCTCTGAGGCCAGGTGTGTGGTAGGATGCTTGGGTCAACAAGCCTCAGGGCAGGAAACACCAGCTGTGATGAAGCCTAGGGAAGGGATGGGGCCCGCACCTGAAGCTGCATGTTTGTCTGGGTGAGCTCTTCAGCTTTCTTTTCCAGTGACATCACCCAGACCTTCCTCTTCTGTCTGCAGCGGGTGGCGGCTGCCCGGTTCCTTTCCAGAAATTTCCTCCGCCTCTCATCCGGGTCCTCATCCACTACCCTTCGCCGGCGTCCCCCTGTGGGCTGGGGAGGTTGTATTGTCTGGGTTGGCTGCATCTGTTGTGTGGCTGGTGAAACCTGAGGGGAAAAGAGAGGGAGGAAGTGATGGGGACAGGGAAGGACACCCTGGGTAAGGAAGACTCCCAAGCCAGTGGTACAAGAACAAAGCTCAGGAAGCCAGTTGCTGTTTAGTAAGCACTGGGGAAACTTGTTCTCAGGGAATGAGATTAGCAATGAAACTACACTTGTGTGAGCAAGCTCCATGAGCTGCAGTCCATGTATTTGGGTTTGATGATATAAGCAGGTGAATTTTTCCCTGCAGAACATTTGGAGAATCGTGGTGATGGTGCTGTGTACGTTGGGGTGGGGTGGGGTGGGGGCGACATTTATTTCTCCTTCCAGTATTGAAAATGTTTTATTTAAGATGCTTTAAAGAGCATTATGTTGGAAGTGGATGGGTACTGGGTTGAAACAGGTAAGGTCAAGGTTACTGTCATGATAGTTTTGTTTTTGTTTTTCACAGAAAACCTGTACGGCAGGTTGTGGACTCTGTTACTTCCAAATGTGTCTAAGATCTCCTGAGTGGAACACACCTGTGTGACACTGTCACCCCTGGACTCCTCTAGAAGAGCCTTGCACATTCAGAAGGAAGCTGGGATCCCCTTGCCTGTTCCCTCTACAGGCTGCACATAGGTGTGGTCTGCACTGTCCTCAGGGCTCTGATGAAGGAGGAGGGAGTCTCCAAAGAGGTTTGTAGTGACAGGGGGCCGGGACTTGGACAGCTAGCAATAGTTGCCAACAATCCTCTCTGTCACACACAGTATCTGTCAGACAGAGAGGACAGGTTGCCTAACACATACCTACATTATAAGGAAATCCTAGGAGTGGTCACGTACTTTATTAAAAATTTCACTAAGCTTGTAGACTCCTTGTAAGGCCTATGTGGGACTCCAC
Source organism: Rhynchomys soricoides (assembly GCA_019843965.1). Taxonomy (NCBI): domain Eukaryota; kingdom Metazoa; phylum Chordata; class Mammalia; order Rodentia; family Muridae; genus Rhynchomys; species Rhynchomys soricoides. The sequence goes on along the minus strand of JADRCH010000087.1, from coordinate 180,522 downwards.
AACACTGAAAGGTTAGAGACCCCCACACAGACAGCTTTATTTCCCTCTAAGAGGCAGACACATGGTCCCTTGTGAAATTTCTATGACTCCCTCTTTATAGGTCTGGACACCTAATGCTCTCGCTAATGCCCCTCACCCTTACCCCCCTCTCCTGCCTCTCAGTCACCCAGGCTTATGGCTGTAATGCCTATAAAGTTGTTTTACAAGAGACATTTAACCTACAGAAATAACAGGGAAAAAGTTTTCAAACACTAAGCTCAAACCCCTTTTCTAGCACATTCAGACACCATGATTGAAATCAATCAGAATGACCGTAATTGCACTAATAGTGGCTTCGGGTTGACGTCAGTTGAATGATGATGATATATTTCAGTCCTAAACTCTGTCAAACCTTCTATGACTAACTGTAAAAGAATCAGGCTCGGGAGGTCGGTCGGACTGCATCTCAGTAATTTTATCTAAAGCAAAGACATTTTCCGAAACTCTTTATTGACAATTCCTTTCCGCCCAATCTCAGAGGAATAACAAAATAAATTAATTTTCTAAGGTCTTACTCACTGGGGTGGCTGGTGATGACATAATCTTTGCCATTGGCCAAGATATAGCAAACTTTCATTTCAGATGCTAACCCCTGAGCCAACTCCTGCACAACCAGACAGCAAGAACAAGCACGATGGCTTTTGCCACAGGCTGTTTTCATATCTTCTTTTTTTTTTTTTTTGTGAGATCTCTTGCTTCCAGTCCTATACAAGATGAATTTAAGCCATACTGGATTTTATACTTTACAACAACGCCCTCTGAATGCCATGTTCTGCTTCTGTAACTTCAATCCACCTTACACTCAGATACCTTTCCTGTACCTTTGCCCTGTGTGCTAAGAGTGAGTTAGGTCCAATGTAAGTTCAGGGCTTGGGCTGGGGGAATATTGGCTAAGAAATAATGCTTGTGACCATCAATTGTCACCAGGATTCTGAACTCACACCTAAATTGTGTAGGAAAATCGCAGGAAGCTGGTAACATTTGAAGATACAACCAAAAACTAGCACCTGTATCCCTAGTAATTACCATGGCTTTTATGTACAAGATGAAAGTCTCTTGGGGGGATTTGTTTTCCAAATTTTGATAAAAAATAATGAACAGTATTTTGAAGATGACAGAATTTGTCTGAAATTAACTTAGACTCTCAGAATTTAGGAGGCCCTTCTGAGATCTCTGTATCTCCTGTTCAGACTATCTTACAATTAAAGAGCTTAACAGGATCTTGTCAGTAATCAGTTGTGTGCATATAACCTAAGCGTGGTAATTTAGAGCACAGACTAAATGATCTGCAGATATGGAGTCTTTCTTTCCTAGAATAAGGTTTTAAAAAGAAAATCTAGGTGCAGCTAATTATAATAGCAATTAGCTAATTGCATATACAATTGGGCACTTACTAACTTGAAACAGGGCAATTGGCTAATTGGCACTTAGCTAGTGAATGGCTTTCATATTTATAAAACTGTTAACTTGTCTCTGAAAGTACTTGCCCAGAAAGGTGCCCAAACCCTGATATGTCAGTAACACATTCAGAGTGGACAGACTGCCTTTAAGGTGGCTTTTCTTTCTCCTTTTTGATGCGTGTCCCAGGACAACAGTTGACTAAAATGTGAATAAAACTGTGCTCAGGGGAAGGTTTTATTTCTGAACTACTTGCTAAACTTCTTTCAAATTGTTTGAGTTTAGAATTGATCCTGGCTAGCATGGTTTGACCCTCGGTGACTTCATATTCATGAGGGCCTATAAATTTAATCAATTGGTAACACCGTCTTGCTGATTGGGAAAGCTGAGGGTTAATCTGTCCCTCTGTCACAGTCACCAAAGACAATCAAGAAAAGAATTCTTTTTTTTTTTTAACTGTACAGCTCAACTCTTCTGCTATGTAGAGCGCTACTAAGGATCTTTGTAAAGGTAAATGAATCTGACAGACAGATTTTGCCACCTGTGGCTGTCCGCACCTCTACACTCTTACCTTTCCTGGCTTGGGTTTTATTTGTTAGGGCAGGGAACTCTAGAGCTCAAAGCATTGCCTGGTCTTAGAGCTTGGCTTCAGAGGCAGAAAGCAAAGGAGAGAGCTAATAAGCATTCCTTGACAGACCTTAGCTTCCAGTGCCATTCTGACCCAGTGGGTTGGGGCTGGGCATTGTGAAGTGGGTGGAGAGGACTAGTGAAAGTCATCTTGATCAAAGCCTCAAAGAGACTAGGGCTCACTGCACTCTTGGACATGTCCTTCATCTACTTAGGAAAACCAAGTCCTGAACAGGCCCTTGCTTGTCTTCTTAGCCTGGGTGACATAACGTCTGCCCGGTTCCCCAACTTTCTTTAAGTACATGCTGTATGCTTGTTCTCTTCCTGGTTAGCCATGGTGACTCTTCACCCCTGGGATTTGACTTTTCTCTTAATCTGGTCATCTGCAGAGCTTGGCTGCCTCTCTACCTCCTCAAGATGCTGCACACTCAGGGATGAGTCAGCTCTCACCATCTCTCCAGCACCTTGGACCCTTCCCCTGCATTCCTTGATGACCTTCTTCCTCTGCAGGGACAGATATTATTCAGCTTTTTAGCTGTCAGCTCAACTGCTCATCTTTCATCATGAGCTTAAGTTTCTGTGAATCCTATCAATATTATCTATTTTTCAGGACAAACTTTATGACATGCTTGCAAAAATACAGGTTTTGGAGAGCTTACAGTTTTCGTTTGTTCCTAGAGATTGAAGCTGAAATTTTCTACATTGTTTATAGAAACTATGACCCAATCTTGTCTTATTGTTCACAGTCACCTCCTAGGAAACACACAGAGCTCCCCAGAATGTCCCTAGGCTTATCAAACAAGGTAGCAACAGATGACTGCACAGTTAGTGCGTTAGCTGTTAACAGGGCCAGAACGAAGGAAGAAACACTGGTGAAGGTCTACCTGTGCTTGGTTGCCGGTGTGCAGGGGTGGGTGTGGCGAGGTCTGGTGGTGCGCTGGGTGTGCGTGAAGGTGGGAATGGGAGTGGTGGTGCGGGTGGTTCTGCTGGTGATGAGGCTGTGGGTGGGGATGGTGTGCGGGGTGCTGGTGCTGGTGTGGATAGGGGTGGTGGGGCGGCAGTGTCTGATGCTGGTGCGGGTGTGAGTGCATGTGGTGGTGTGGCGCCTGGTCTTGCCGGGAGCCCATCATCTCCATCATGTGTCCAATGGTGCTCATGTTCCCATTTGACATGGCAGCAGGGTGGTGAGTCAACGCAGCCTTCAGTCTCTGAAACAGAATAAAAGAAGGTGAAAGCTGAGTCACTCGCGCACACAGTGGGGATATTGAAGCAAAACGGCTCACCCTTTCAGTTCTATAATATTTTTGGTACTATTGTTACAGCAGCTCTTGTGAGTGGATAGCTTTGTAGAATTTCACCTTTTCAAATGTTTTACGATGGGATGGGTGGGAGGGGCACTGTCAGTTCTGTTAACTGTTATAGCAAAGATACAGGATATCCTATCAAGACTTACTAAAAGGTATTTCTTGTGGTGCCGTCGCTCATCATGGCCTATTGTATTGTAAGTACAAACCAAAGGAAACCATTGAATACACTACCTTCATGAGTTGGAGCACTCCGACCCTCACCCATGTGCAGGGATCACAAGTATAAACCATTTTGTCAGTCACAAGATTTCTCAGATGCAAGGAAGAGATCACATTCAATTTTAACATGCAGGAAAATAACTAATTTTTGGAGTTCAAGTCAGCCTTAGCAATCCGTAAGGTAATAGGAAATTCTTTTTCGTTACCACGGCATTCCTCACGACCTTACTGATAATCATCGTTTTTTCCCCCACAGTCAGTTTCTTCTAACTTCGTGTATGAAGTAAGGAAGGTAGAATGAGCTGTAGTATTCCCTGTCTGTGACGGCCAAATCAACGGGCCAGTACAAGTCCACCAAGAAACTTCCTTCATTAACAGGCAGGCATGGCAATAGCTTTCACCTGAACCTAGAGCAGAGGCATGCCCGTGTTATCAGACAGATTCTTCACCGCTGTGAACTTCAGACTCAGTTCAGCCACCCTAGTTCCCAAGCAGCTGTAGAGGGTGTGTAAGTGAGCCTGCTGTCCTGCCATGCAGCCTTACCCATAAACAGGAAACTGGCATTTCATATAATACTTACAACTTGAAATATTATTTGATTCTTTCTTTCTTTCTTTCTTTTAACCCAATCACGTAAAATATCAAAGCCATTCTTAGCTTATGATGTACAGACTTAGGCCACAACGTGAGATTTGGCCCATGGGTATTAACCCAGTTCCTTCCACCTTTGTTTTCCATGTGGGAACTTATCCTGATTCTGAGGGTCCCTGGTGTGCTAAAAACCACTGGACAATGTACTTACTCCTTGGAAATGTACCCTAGGAGGACATGAGAGTCTCTTTGGCAAGCTTACTCGCATTGGCTCTATGAAGACTAGAGGGCTCAAGTTCTCTGCAGATTTGTGGTCTTCTCCGATGACTGCTGAACATTGTTGAGATAAAGAAGAGCAGCCTTTAGGTGGGCACAGAGGCCCTGGTGCTCTAGCACATATCACTGTCTCAACCAGCTCGGCAAACCAAATCTTTACTTAAACATGAAGAGCCTCCAAAAGAGGACAGGATGGAACTCTGTATCTTGATCCAGTCTACGGACCTCTCAGTTCGAGCAGTAGCCACTGCTGGGACAGGAAGGGCTTGCTAAGAACAGTCTGGAGAAAAGTAAGCTTGCTGTATCCTGGGAAAGACTAGGGTTTGGGCACTGTGTTTACTACTAAGCAGGACCATGAACTGATACTTCTCATCTCTATGTTTGAGAGATGATGTCATAGGTTTTATTTTTTTTTAAACACTCATTATAAAAAATTTAAGCCATGCTTAGGAGTACAGTGAAGTCACCCACTTGGAGCCAGATGTGTTGTTTGACCGGGTGGGCAAGCAACATTCCAGAAACCCACATTTGCATATGCAGAACGGGAGAAACAGGTGGGATAATTGTGCCAGCAAAAATCCTAATGAATGTTTGACTTGGGATGGATTGGTTGTCTTTTCCTTAACCGGGGCCTCTGAATGCTGTTTCCCAATTTAAAAGAAAAAGAAAGTATAAAAGGGGATTACGTTGAAGTTGTGTTTTAATTTAAGTTGACTTAAGAGGAATGTGCCAACAGGCTTTCCAAGCTATTTAAAAGGTTCATTATAAAAACATATAGCATGCATGTGGTGCTAGCACTGAAGAAGATGAGACAGGAAGCTTTCAAGTTCAAGGACAGGCTGGGCTACATGCACACGCACATGCACACTTGCACTCAGTTTCATGATCTTAAAAATATCACATGAGTACCATGTGAAAAGCAAAAGCCACTTGCCTAGAGTTCTCCCTTTATGTTCTACTCCCATGCCTCTTGGCACTGGCAGGCACCTTCAGTCCATGATGTAGGGTGTTTGTTCCAACCCTTCCTACTGTGGTTTTTATATGTTGCCTTCTGTTACTTTTTTACCACTTCTGTATCCAGAGAAGAAGCTAATATAGACGACCAAGCATTAATTAATTGAGCAGGGGCCTGTCCTCACTCTGTTTTCTATGTATTAAGTCCCTAGGTTTCAGAACAATATTGTAGGCATAACACAAAGGGGAGGACACATACTCAGGCATGGCTGCTGCTGAGGGGCAGGTGCCTTTCTCTGAATAGAAAAGCGAGTGTGGGAAACCACACCATTCACCCACACCCGGAAGCAGGGATTAATTGTGCTATGGCATTTCCCCATCACCAAAAGGAAAGGCAGAGAGAAAAGAAAGGGCTAGTGAACTGACTTGGCAAGTTAGAGGTCACACTGCAGGCTGCAAAAGTAGGCATGTGTGTGTGGCACTCGGAAGGCCCCGGGAGATGGAAGGCACTCTGTATATAGGGGGAAGGGAGGAGGCTGGTGAGAATTTCCTGCCTTCACCTGTAGCACAGGGCCATGGAGGGCTGGGTACCTGGGTCATCCAGGGCTGGGTATCTCCTCCCTCTTTGTATTTGTTGAGGGATTCGTTCTTAAATCTACACATACCAAACAGACCTTTAAGGCTTGCCTTACCACCAGACCCAATCTCTTCTCTTGAGGTCATACCAGTTGACTGCTATATACTTTTTTGGGTGATTATTTCACTAACATCCATTAATCGCCCAATCATGAAAATAGAACTATCTTTGGGTTTTGTTAAGTGTTAACTTCCCAACTTGAGTACAGACTAATACATAATTACATATGAAATGAATGAATGAATGAATGAATGGTCATTCATTCCCCCAAGGCTCATGGAGGAAACTTAGCATTTTTGTCTTGGTACATCACAGATGGCTTTTGTTGGGGGAATGATATATTTGTTAGTAGTTGTCATGGCGGCAGTTGACCCCAAGAAGTGATATCAATGGACCTGCTCCCCCTGTGCCCAGCCTGCCCTCTAGGAAACAGGAAAGAAAGCAGAAGGCTGAGAGTCGGGTGCATGGTAAGTCCATCTTCATGTGTCTCTCAAATCAAGGCATGGGAACTTCAAAAGCTCTGCTCAAGCTGGTCGTCCTGTTGTCTCTTCAATGCTGGAACTGACTTTCCCACCTTTAATTAGGAGCAAATGGAGTCTGACAGATATATAGTGTGTACCAGATCTTCATCTCTCAAATAATTAGCTTGTACTGGTGAAGGGAAATTACTTGATTGCCTCAAGTCTGTTCTTGTATGTTCCAAGCCAAGGCAGTAACACCAGTAACGCTAATAACATTCCATTTAACTATTTATTCACCCAGCAAATATTTATTAGGTTTTGACTTTGTGCCAGCACCGCACTGGGCACTTTGTTATTTGCCATCTGAAGTAAATGGAAGATACATCAAACCAGGGCTTTTAAAAACCAGTGGAGAGAAAAAAATACACTATGGTATGGCAGTGAAGACTTTGGCTCCCCTTGGAAAACCTTGGGCCTGGGTTGAGTTTAGCCTCCAGCCCTTGGCCTCCACCACAGTTGAAGGCAGTCGGTTCTGCAGCTGCTGTGCACATGTCCTCCCCCACCCCCATGCCACTTTAGACCAATTGGGGGCAGTTCTTAAAGTCATGGAACCGCTGTTCCCCTGTGTTTCAGTGCCAAAGGGAGCACATGCACTGTGAGCCATTAAAATATCCCCAATATAGATAAATGCACCCCACTGTCTGAGGTATGATGAATGACCAGCAAATGAGTCCAAGCTGTATTTTTGTAGAATGAGTTTTCTTTTTGAAGCTGAGAGGTGTCTTGTTTTAAATAATACTCTGTCAAACGCCAGGAAAAGACAAGAGCACGAGATGGACATTAATGAAAAAATAAACAAGATTTTTTTCTCAGCTCTAAAAACCAAGAGATGAGGCTAAGCTGGAACTGCAAGAGAGATGGAGAGTCAGTGGACTTTCTATCGTTATTTTCTACCATGACTTTTCTATCACTTCTTTGAGAGAGAATAGAGGATCCAGCACACACATAGTTCATCTCTGTTCTGTCTACATGTTCCAGTGCTTGTTCGGTGTTCCTGGTGGGAGTGTGGGCCTGCTGCCCTGGCACTGAATCCCAGTAGGAAACTAGCTGTCCAGCCCTGCCCATCTCAGTGTGGCCACTGCTGAGCCCCAGGGCATCGGCCCCTCTCGCAGTTAGCTCAGTTTTGAATCACAGCAGATCTTGTGAACGCTAGACACACAGCATCAGTCTTGCAAGCATGTGAGAATGTGTGCTTGTGTGAATACACACCCACCCACATACACAACACAAGCATGGCACATACACACCCACACACCCCCCCAGGCAGGCTTTCTCCCATTAGCAACTTGTCCATGCCAATTAGAAACATTTGTGTAATTCAAACGCTCCCTCAGTGAGGTGGATTGCCTATGCTCCATAGCTTGGGAAAACCGAGACCGATTGTTAAACTTTACTTGAAATCCAGTTGGCTGGGAGGTGGGCAAAGTGGGAACATTCTTTCTAGAAAGCTTTTAATTACAAACTGCCATTTGATATGTGATCATGCCAAAATATGGTTCTCACCATAACCATAAATCTAGCTATATACAAATGTGGCAAAATCTGAATTTCTATTTTACATTTAACCCAGTCATACCCACTGTGGGCTTCCTCTAAACTTCCTTCAGGGTGTTTCTTGCTTTAAGATCCTCCGCATAGCTGTACAGAGGGAGGGATTAGTATGAGCTTCTCATGGCTTTCAAAAGTGTGAGACCATAGCCTTTGTTGGATGTGAGCCTTTTAGTACCAGTGACTGCTGAGTGCTCTACTTTCCAGGACTTCTGAAATAACCATAATTAATGAGTTAATGTAAATGAATAAAATTAAGTTAGTTACTTATTCACTGATTTTAATATCTATAAAGAACTAGTTTAGATTCTAAGTGCATCCTAACTTAAGAATGTAAGAGGTAGAGTGGATGGCATGGGGAGGAACATGAACTGTGAGCGTCCTATGTCTGATGGATTTGCATACCCAGGATCACATGTGGGCTTCAGAGTGTGGACTGAGAATTACTCAATAAGCCTGATTCTTAGAAGCCATACATGTCAGAATTTTTATGAAGATAATCAACTAAAAGCATACATGGTTTGCTTCGTGGACTACTACTCGTCTGACCTGATGGGAGACTGTTAGGATATCCTTTGTAACCTAGACAACTAGAGAAAGGACTGGAAGTGATGGCTGCTGAATGACACATGCTGTTGGAAGGTGTGTGGTGTGAATGTTAATAAGAAGGAAGACATAGTCATTGTTTCAGAGAACTTAAAAAAAGAAAATGAAACCATAGAACTTGATGTGAAAAAGTCTGGGCTTTTGTTGCTATTGTTTTGAGACAGACTTTCACTATGTAGTATAGGCCTTGAACTCACTGAGATCTGCCTTGCTCTGCCTCTCAAGTGCTGGGATTAAAGGCATGTGCCAACATACCTGAGGACATCTTGGTTCCCAGCCTTGCTCTACTTGTCCAGGAAGCAATCCTGAGCTTCAAGTTCCTCTTTTATGAAATACAGATACATGATAAGACAAATCTGTAGTAGTGAACCAGAGAAGTCTTCATGCAAGAGAGCAAGAGTCTGATTCTTCCCTGCATGGGGCATACCATGTATGAGTCCATGTCTCCTTACCTGTCTGTCTTCCTCAAATGACTGCATCAGACCTCACCAGTAGATGCATTTCTCCAAGGAGTACTATAATCTTCATTTGGGCATCATGTGGATTTTATATTCCACCCTGGAGGGTTAGGATGGGTGCCCCTTATTCATGTATTCTGGCATGTTTGCTTGTTTCCAGAATTCATTGTCTTTTTAATTAATAAGTTGATCCATCTAGTCATGTTCTATTGCTAGGCAGAGTGGTGTGTGTGTGTGTGTGTGTGTGTGTGTGTGTGTGTGTAGGGATGAGGAAGACATTTCACAATTTTTCCTTTTTAGAAAGTCTGTTCTTGGGCTGCCTTTTCTTGTTCTAGCCTTAGCTTGGGTGCTGTGCTTGGACTACATGCTCCATAGCTCTTTGTTCCTTTAAGCAACTGAGCCTAAACATTAAGGAATAACCTCGGGTAGTAATTTGCCCCTAGAAGACAGTATCTGCCAGTTTCTCTGTGGATTTTAAAGGTAGTGAGGACATGGTAGGCTGCCTGCTGGTCTTCCCGAGGAGGACCTTCCTGTGTCATATCTTCTGGCCTGTCACTTTCTTAGTAGAGAGAACCTTTTGGGTGGCAACTATAGGGAGAATAATCCCTTTGTCTTGTTGCACACACTGCGCAGTCCTAAAACCTCAACACCTGCAAACCTAGATGCCTTTAGGAGATGACTATTTCAGAGTTTTATAGAAGAAACTTCTATTGGAAAAACAAAATCCCTTGTTCTGTTATTTCAGATGAGGACTTATTCAGGATCACAGGCAATAACGTATGTTAGAAAAACACAGAGCTCTGCATTTGTAACTCACCATGGAAACTCCATGTGAACACAGCACTGAGTTTAGGGTTTTAACAGTACGGAAGTCAGGAAATTTAGAGTTAAGTTCCCCAAAGACTTCATTTTATATGAGCATCACAAGGCCTTCCCTGAGTTGTGATCTAATACTTTGGCAAAGGAGGTGTAATGAATAACGAAGAAAAGGGTTTCTTCTTTATGCTAAAGTTCTCATAATCTCCAGCAAGATGGCCAGAGAACAACTTTCCATAACTTGTACCCTTTAATAAGTGCACTGCTTTGCCTGGGTAGGTGACAATAATACCATTGTCCTGTCTGATGCTGGGGGTGCAGGACTTGGCAGGGGGCTACATCGGTGGAACAGCCAATTAATTGCCACTACCTCTCCCAGTCCTCAGGTAGAGCACCTCCATGCTCTTGTTAGAAGAGCTGCATTCAGTAGGTGGTGCCTTTAGCTTTCTCCCCAGAGGGTACCTCAATCACGCTGACACCCAAACTTCTAAATCTGAAGTCTGTCTCCACACTCTATAGGAACTGGAGAAGGACTTCCTGTGACCACATATCTGGCTAGCCCCTGAGTTATTCCTGATAAGATGTTCTGAAGTATCATCTTTTGACTTCATTCCAGTTGTATGACATCAAGCCCCTGCTGGAGTCTCTTAGGGTCAAGGGACTTGGAATTGCTCGTAATAAGAAACTTCCAGGTGTTTCTCTTCTTTCTGGGGGAGGTGATGGTGTCCTGAAGCTATTTTCCACGATCGTGTCACTGATCTTTATGGATATTCGAGGAGGGTGGAGAGGATGAAGGAGGATGATTGATACTAAGGTACCACATAACTTACTCTTTGGTTTTAGGGGTGTTAGTGGTCCAAGGACTGACTGTAACACTGACTTTTGATGGCTCTATCTTCATGCTTAAAGAGTAAGTCCAGATCCACTCTTTTGGTCTAGATTATGACTCTTGACTCAGCAGTCACATGAAAGATGAAAGGGATATTTGACATTAGCCCCATGATCTACATGCAAGGTTTTCATTCTGTCCTTGTCAACCTCCTGGTCTACCTTGGCAGGGAGAGAATGCAGAAAGCTTTAAAATTATGGCCAAGCAGACACATTCAGATCTCCATGGCTCTCTTCTCAGTTTTACATTTTCGTTGATAACAGTATTATGAGAAACTGAATATTCTAGGTGTTCTCTGAGTTTCCATTTTTCATTGTTTCTTTTCAGGCCACACTATGAGAGTACATTTGCATGTTAATAACAGCATAGCAGGGGCTCTTGCTAAATTTCCTTCTTACCATTTCTGTTGTCTTCATGGGACTACTTCAATAAGCTAGAGATCTAAATCTACAGCTTTACTACCTAAAACACCAGCAATGGAGGTGATGGGGCAGGGAATGGGAAGCATGTCTTTAAATCACTGTTCCAACTGAGTACTATTCTAAAAATGCCAACTTGAAAGCTTTCTGGTTGATTTATGAGTTGAAAATGGCCCCTCCAAGAAGTTATCTCTTAGCAAGCTGAAGGTAGCGTTTTCTCAACCCTGTAGTCTTCTCTAGCCCAAGTCATTATGTTTCTGACTTCACCTTGTACTTAAGCAACTGCTCACTGGGTACTGGGGGTGGTATAGTCGTTTGGGCTAGCCACTAGCTTCCTGAAGAGAGTCAAGACTCCTTAAAGGTTCCCAGCCCATGAAGCAGGAGGCACAGATCAATCTGAATGTTTGGAGATACAGAAAATACTCATGAAGAAATAGTAGACCATCTGTTTGAAGGCTAAGAGGAAGGATTTGACACCTGGGGATTATCTCCAGGGTGCAGGCTGCTTGGCTGGGCAATCATGTGGTTAGAGGAAAGATGGTAGATAAGAAAGAACATGGTGCCCAAGGCAGGGCAGGGCAAGGCAGGGGAGAGGGAAGGCAAGGAGCCTGGAGGTGAGAAAGCTTCTACCAGAAGTTGGAAAGACCTTCTTCTTAAGGGTCTAATATCCATTGGCAGAGCTGAGGATCCTGAATACAAGTGAATACAAGATTGAGTCAAAATATTCCACACTCAAAAATAAGCCCAATTCCCCCTTTGAGAACTGTCTACTCCACCCTGATTTCAAGATAAATTAATCACCAGAGGGTATTACCAAGGAATTTCTTCATTTCTTCTTATCTGGAAAGGCAATCTATTTCTGATACGACAGATAAGGAAGAAATTGCATCTTACAGGGAATTTTTTTATAGGAATAACAAAGGAATAATTATATTATAAAATCTCCCACTTCTGTAAGGTTTTCAAACCACATATGGTTAACCAAACACATCAACCATGAAGCCCATGGAAATAGTGATGGCCGTTCTAGCAATGAAGAGCTGCTTTCCCAGTTCCGAGATACATTCCCACCAGCCCAGCTGACTTCAGAATGACATTGCATTGAAGGAACCCACTGAGGTCTGCAGAGCTGACATACGTAAGAGCACTGCTGCAGCCAGGCAGCTCTTGATGCTCTGGGCAGATGAGAGTATCTCCTCCACATGCAGTGCATATTCACTGGCTTGCCACCTATTCTGGTCTGACCAATGACACTGAGCCCAGCTGAGAAGAAACATTTCTTTTTCAATTTCCCAGTAGTACCTATGTGCATGACTGTGCGCGCACGCGCGCACACACACACACACACACACCACATGTGGAGTCACAGCACACATGTGGAGGTCAGGGAGCAGCTTTTAGGAGTCCATTCTTTCCTTCCACCATGTGCTTTTCGGGGATTCAACTGTAGTCATCAAGCTTGGTGAATACAAGATTCACTTTACACTCTCAACCCTGTTGTTGGTCTTAGGAATTGTTTTTAAAAGAGAAAAATCTATTAATGTTTTTTTTCTTGGTACTATTTCAGAGTCTGGTATCTACTATTTCTCACTTTTTTCACTCAAAACTATCCTTGACTTCTTTCCAAAGCTTATAAGCTAAAGGAAGTCCACCTCTCCTCAGCCTTCTTGGTGGGTACCACCCATTATATACTTTATTAAAAAAGAAACCTGTTGGGAGTCAAACGCATGGCTTATTACAGTAAGCATCATTGGCTATGAGTAGAGCCATGTTTTAAATGAGCCCAACTGGTTTCTTCTGGAAGTAGGAGGGATGGCTACTAAAATTCAATTTGTAAACAAAGAAAAATTATGAAAATAACTCTTTTCTTAACTAAGACTCTAATAGGATTAAAATCAGAGTCTGATATGAGAAAATACATCTAAGTGCTTTTGTTGGTTCTATCCAGTGAGCCGGGGTATGCACCATTGCTTCCCTTGGAAGCAATTGGTGTTCTTGAGTAGAGTACTAGAGAGCTGTAGATAGGAAATGTGGTGGAAATGGAGATGTGAAAGTTGCTTCTGCTACCCCAGGGTTTGAATGTGTGTGTGTGTGTGTGTGTGTGTGTGTGTGTGTGTGTGTGTGTGTGAGACCTTGGCAGACTGGGAGTGTGTGCCCTATCTATGTTGACAGCACAGTCATAGGTTGGCTGTCTAAAACAGCCGTTACACTTCTCATTTAAGCCTGGATTCATGGGAAGAGATGAGCTCTCCAAATGGATTGCTCTTTGTTTTGATCTGTGTTTGTCTGTTTGGTTTTTTTCCCATTGCATGGGGATAGAACCCAGTGCCATGCACATAGTAAGGAAGCCCTCAACCTCTGAATTATAATTCTCAACCCTTGGTTTTGTGAAACAGGGTCTCCTTAAGTAGCTCAGGGTAGCATCAAACTGATGCTTTTTTTCCTGCCTCTGCCTTCTGCTGCTGGGATATAGGCATGCACCATGATGCTTGACTGTGCTTCACTTTGATTTAGGATAGAATTCTGATTTCTATAACAGCAGGTACCAGTTTAGCAGAGATGCTTTTCTGTGGATGGTGGGGTGACATCCAGATAAAACCAATCATAAGTTGAAGATGTAGTTCACACTTTTAACCCACCAAATACCTTAGCCTAACAACACAGCACATTCTAAACCCAGACTTTTTAACCTCACGACTGGATGTGGCTCACTGCTACTGTCTACCATCAAAAGATAGTATAGTAGTTCCTAGTCCAGGAAAAGATGCAAATTCAAAGCCTGAAGGTTTATACTGAACACATATGGACTTTTCACCATACAGAAAACACTAAATTGCAACATCACATGTCTGAATATTATCAAAAGCAGGCTACATAAGAAAACCTTTCCTTAGGAGGTTTGTTTCCGAAGCAAAGGACAGTCAAGCAGCCTAGTCTAAAACTAGCAGGCGCTGGAGAGGAAGTGGAGAAGAGACTGGGATATACTGTGCAACTTAGCTGGGCTGATTTCACTTTAGATGACAGTAACTACTTAGGTAAGAGACCAACACCCTCTTGTTGAGGATGACTGCTTTAAAACTTAGGGGATACAAAATAAAGTCAGATGAATTCCAATGCCTTGACCTAGAGACTTATAAACTAGACAGATATTGTTCTGAATTCAAGCGTGATTCAAAAAATAAACATGTATAAAATATCAAGCATGAAGGTGAACTCAACGCAATACTAGTGTCTGTAGACTGATATAGGTGGAGTCTGTTTATTCTGAGAAGAGACTGTTGTCAGGGCAACAGAGAAAAACATTCGAAATGCAATTTAAAGTCACATGGGTTGCACACCTGAGATTTCCATAATCCAGGGTCTCCAAAATCCGTGCCGATTTAGGAATATAGTCAGGCACTAGAGTGGTTTTACCTTCTGTACTCGCGTGCTCAATGGAGCACAGATGTACAACTTGGTCCTTTAAGCACTGAGGCTCCCCATTAAATGTTCCATGATTCTCTTTTAAAACCATGAGACAGTTCATCTGGCCTCACTTCAGCTAGGCTAATGGCAGCCTACCGTATCCCAAAGATTCCTTTGCCTTTTCCAACTGGCAACCCCTGGCTTCATTTCCTCTGGTGCAGTAGGGATCATGGAGAACGGCTGGCTGGGCATGGAAGCTTTCTTCCAGCATTGCCCTGACACTTGGGGAGACAGCGCTCCTTCTTTGAACACACATCCTCTGAGCATTTTCTCTGTGCACAGTAAGAAATTGCTGGATGAGACAACATTCCCATTCCCATCCAAGGAGCTTGACATTCAGTCTGTAACTCGGCTGCCTGGTGATACAGTCATATCATAGGGATTTCAATTGAGAAACAAGTTCAGGTTGCTGAGTTCAATAGAGACACCAGAAGTCCCAAGACTAACTTGAATATTTAGAGCACAACATATCAAATATACATGGTTATTGGATTATATGCTGCTATTTTCCAAATAATTCAAGTAATGTAGAGGCCTTTGAAGTGACTCTCATCAAGCCTCAAACCTGACATTGTCTTCTTAGTGACAAGGTTGTCCATGGCCTTCGGTGGAGAGGGTGGGTGGCAAGGTCTAGACAGCTTGCACGTGCCTGTTGAAAAGCAGCCATCTCGACCCTGAGTTAGGCAGAGCACCAGTTGCTTCCTCAGCTTTCAGATAACTAACTCAAGGTTAAACATTCTAGCAACCTCCCACTTGGCTTTTTAATTCAGGCTTAAAATGCAGCAGTACCAAGCCTACCTTTCTAAGGAACTTCAAGAGTGATCATGGGAGTATACAAATTAAAGCATCTATATAAATTCTCCTAATATCTTTTCTCAGATCTTCTATAAAATATAGATTACGTAAAAACAAACTTTAAGGTTTGATGTTTCTTTGTCCCTTTTTAAGGTACTAAGGGCCTTGCTCTGTAGTCCCAACTCTTTCTTTACTTTTGAGATGTGGTTTTAATAAACTGACCAAGCTGGCTTTGAACTCACTTTGTGTCTCAGGCAGGTCTTAAAATTGTAATCTGTCATAGTCTCTGGTTGCTTGGAATTGCAGGCCCGTGTTCTATGGCCTGGCTCAAGTTTTAACTTTATACTTAATATACTCATTTCTATGAAAAGGGTTGAGGAAAGGCAGGTAAGATGGGCAGTTACAAAGTTAGCTACTACGAGCTGGCTGTCTTCTCACTCAGTCTCCTGACGTTACCCTTAATATCTATTTGATGCTGCTTACCTCCTGTCTCCTAGTTGCCACTGGAACTACCCTATGGCTAAGGGATGGAATGACACCTATGCCTTTGTGGTGTGTGTGTGTGTGTGTGTGTGTGTGTGTGTGATAGAAACAATGTCATTTGCTCTGGGATTTTCTTATAGCTCTTTAAACAGTTCTTTGTCACAATTTTTGGCTTGGGCCCCACAGACCTCAAGTGCATTCTTCAGGGCAGACAGGCCTCTGAGGTGTGAATGCTCTTGAATTCATGAGCACAATGCTTCCCTTTGTTCTTCAGAGTAACCTGGATTCCTTGCTAAGTGCCACACCTCATGCCCATTAAGAAGCTGTTGGGTCAGAGAGAGACCATGGCATAACCAGGACTGAAAATGCCAACAAATGCACCCCCTCCACACCCCCCAAAACAACAACAACAACCACAACCACAACAACAACCACAACAGTTCATCGTAAACACTCTAGTGCAAGAATAAAGCTAGACATTAATAGGGAATACAGTCCTCTCTTGCTTGGTAACAGCCAAGGGCTCACTCTAGAAACTTCATGGTTTGGATGTGACCCTAGCACTCCCAGTTGGCTGATGTGTGACCATCTTGTCCCAGATGGTGGTGCTATTGGGACAGGTTGTGGCACATTTGAGATTGTGGCTTAGCTTATAGAGGTGGGTCTCTGGGAGTAGGCCTGGAAAGTGCTTTCTGCCTGATCCCATATGACCTCCTGTCTCATGTTCCCGTTACCATGTCCTCTCAGGCATGATGAGCCAATACCCTGTGAACCAGGAGTCACAATTCATCCTTCCCTGAAGTTGCTCTGTCAGGTACTTGCTTCCAGAAATGAGGAGGGCTTGTGTTTGTAAGGCTGTGAATGAAACAGATGAAGAACCTGCACTCTCCCAGTCAGTGGTAGGTGCCAGGCCCAGCCTGTTCTCTGAGTAATTTGTATATTATCCCATAGATAAAGTCTTAAGATCCACTAAGAGATTGAGGAGTGTTGGTTGGGGGGTGGAAGGGTAGAGCAAACAATCCAGACATTTCCTGAAGCAGTGGTCCCTGCAAGGTCTCCGGAACACAGAATGGAATCAGAGGCCTCATGGTATCCCCACATGGATTTGCCCTGATGAGGACTGTTTATTTTCTAACTCTGAGTAACGACACTGGAGACCATCAGAAAAATGAATATTGAAAAGCCATCTTCAATTGTACAGAGCTGTTCATAGGTCATATGATTCCAGTGACCCATCCTGAAAAACTGCTTGTAAAAGCCAATGCTTTTAGCAACAGTGACTCGTGATAAAATATTGAGATACAGAGAAAGAGGGTGGAACAAGAAAATGAAGGAAGATACTAAGGTGAGTCAATGGGTGGAAAGTGAATGGCTGTTTGGATTCTGAAGTCTTGGGAGCTTTTGCAAAAAGGCTCAGAACTGTTTGGCATTAGAGGTGGAGTGTGAAGGAAGAGACCATAAGCCTTCACCATGAACTGTATCACACCCCGTTTCTTAACTAGAGTCTTGTGGGCTTAAACCACAGGCTCATAGTCCAACTTTTCTTGCCAGGGCATCAAACAAGTCTTGCTTTCCCACAGCCTGGCATGGAATGTCAGCATCCCACCACAGTACTTCGGCTTAAAGATCCATCATCGGAGCAGCCAAATACATTTCTCTCTACACAGCAACACTGTCCTGGCCCTCAGCCAGAGTGGAAAGACCAGGAGGGGGGAAAAATCCTACAACTAAGCAAACCAAAGAGGAGAGTGGGTTGTGGAGAGAAAGGGTTGAGGTGGCTAATTTCTCCACCTTTCCCCTGCTGTGGTTAGAGCTGGGGCAGATTATCTATCACACATTTTGACTGCATGCCAGCTGGTGGTGAAAAAAAAAAGAAAGAGTTGTTTATTAATTCAATTAATTCGCTTATTTATCAGGGCTGGGTTAGCAGGGGCAGTGTGGAGACCAGAAGATGCCCGTGTCCGGCTCTCTCTCACAAGCCTGTAGGCAAGTGGAGGCACATATGCTTAGCCCCAAGATGTGAAGTGTCACACAAGATGTGTTTGTCACACTTCAAGAGTGACAAGGAGGCCCATCAATTGTAATGATATACTAGGGTGGGAAGATATTCAAAACAGGACAAAGTTGTCCGAGTGATGACAGCCATTAGTGTTTATCATCCTTTGGGGGTGACTCTCATATACAATGCTATGTCCTTTAGGCATTTGGTACTGATCTTGGTTGTCTCTCCCATCATTGATGGTTAGACATAGACTGTCGATTAGACATAGCAGCCTGGGCAGGATCAGACAGATTGGTTATTCAGTACTTGATTTATTATGGGAACTTCACAGGGTTTGCAATGGTTACTTTATGCTAAGCTGTGTTTGCAATGGCTTTATCTTGGGTACTGTCAGAAGTCCCTGAGCAGTGGATGAGATTTGCAGCTGTCTTGACAGTGAACTTCCTAAGGTGCAAGCAAGGCCTCATCAGTTTGCCCCAGGTCTTCCCTAAGGCCTTACGTCACTCATTGCCTGACTGTCTTCGGCTCTAGGCCGACCCAAGCACTTGGTGGCCCTAGGTCACACATCTGCTTCTCACCCTGTGGGGCTAAGTAGAAAAGAGTTTGAAAAGAGAGAGGACTGAGATTTTATTCTTATTTCAATGTTACTTGACTGTAACTTGACTGTGACTTGGCTGTGACTTGACTGTGACTTGACTGTGACTTGACTGTAACTTGACTATGACTTGACTGTGACTTGGCTATGACTTGGCTGTGACTTGGCTATGACTTGACTGTGACTTGGCTGTGACTTGACTGTGACTTGACTGTGACTTGACTGTGACTTGGCTGTGACTTGACTGTGACTTGACTGTGACTTGGCTGTGACTTGACTGTGACTTGACTGTAACTTGGCTATGACTTGGCTGTGACTTGACTGTGACTTGACTGTGACTTGGCTGTGACTTGACTGTGACTTGGCTATGACTTGACTGTAACTTGGCTGTGACTTGACTGTGACTTGACTGTGACTTGACTGTAACTTGACTGTGACTTGACTGTGACTTGACTGTAACTTGACTGTGACTTGACTGTGACTTGACTGTGACTTGACTGTGACTTGACTGTAACTTGACTGTGACTTGACTGTAACTTGACTTTAACTAACATTTGATTTTTGTTTTGATTCAGATTATAACAATTTCCTTCATGGATCTTACAAATAAGAAGTTTTAAAGACTTGAAGGAAAGTGAGTTCTGGGCACATGTATCAGTGTACTAATTTCACACATGATTTAAAGCAAGTGATATCATGATTAAAAATGGTAACAGAAAAATATTAATGTAGGAATATGGTACAATTTTGGTGGATTAACTGGTTAATTAAGGGGCATTTGTTGCCTAAGTCACGGCAATGACAAGGCCCCCTCACTGACTAGTGATTTTCTCACTCTTTCCTGATTTTGTTCTCTACTATGGATGGAGTGTGTGCTGATTACTCTCTGACCCATCCTCCATTATTCAATTCTTATCCCTACAACATCCTCCCATCCCTACCAGTCCCTGACTCAGATCCACGACTCTTCAGGCAAGGCCATCTGTGTGAGCATCAGGTTAGAACTATCTCTTGGAGCCAGGCGGGGTCACCAATGGGTACCCAGCTGAAAACAGTGTCTCCCTCTCTCTGAATCCATCAAGATTATACTATCATTAATCTTAGCTTTATTATGCTGGCTTACATATATGCTGAGAAGCACACCCTCTTTGTTGTTCCTGTTCAGTCATTAGTAATGTGTGTGTGTGTGTTCAGATATCCATGCATGTGTGCACATGTGTGTGAAGGGCAGAGGTTGACTGGTGTCTTCTTCCATGATTTTCCAGTCAGGGTCTCTCACTGACTCAGCCTGAAGCTCACTGATTTGACTAGACTAGCTAGCCACCAAGGCCCAGGGGCCATCTTTTCTCTGAGCCCCCCGCTTCACCCCAGTGCTATGTACTGGCTGCTACACTTGCTTCTTACATGAGTGCTGGAGGAGGGGGGGAATCTAAGCTCAAGTCTTTATGCTTGTTCAGGAAGCACTTTACTGAAGGAACCATCTCCAAAGCCCTGGGACTGTCCTAAATTGTCTTAATCACCCACTTTTCCTGTCCCTCTTCTCTCTTTTTTACCCCCCCCCCCTCCTCCCAGCTGCTGCTTTTGTTTCTGGCTCACTAGCTGCTCCTTCCACAGTTTGTTAATCTCTAAGGGTCCCAAGAAACACATCTTTAATGTGTCTCCTTTAATGTGTACTATCAACACTTGGCTTCAGACACCTTACACATTGTCTGCCAAGCTTGGTAAAACCTAGCAGAATCATCTCCTTGTCAAACTAATGTCTTTTGTCTTTTCAGTTTTCACTGCCTGGAAGCTTCTGGATCAAGAAGGAGAAAGGAGCACTCAGTGGTGATGGATCGATGATTGCTTCATTCCCGTCTTTCATTTTCAGATTGACTGAACCAAAACCAACTGATTTTAAAGATGACTATCTTAGCACCAAATTTGGCATTCTCGTTTCTCTGTGTTCAAGTTTTCTTGTTAAGTGTGCTGCTTGGGGGCTCCTGCTGCTGACGAGTGTCCACACAGGATTTGATAAACTCCCTGTGACAATTATATCTGGTGATGGCAAGGCCAATATGGTGATCCCTTGTAGAATCTCTTCATATCCCCAAAAGGTGGCTAGCAAACATTTAAAAAGATTTAAGCAGTGTGTTGTTAACAATTCTCACAAGCATTTATGGGCACATAGAGTCAGGTTAACATGAATGGGAGTATCTCCTTTCAGTTAAGAAGCTTATTTATGGCTAGGAGAATGGCTGGATTAAAATGCATTCTCATAGTCTAATACATTTTGGATTCAGTGAGCCTCAGATGCTTGGGTTCTGTGAACCCTGTGTGTTTGACTTCAGTATCCCTAGTGAAGTTTCACTGTTTAAAGTCCGTCTCCGCATTCACACATTGTTGCAAACAGTCTAAGCATTCTTTCAGAACATAAATAAGTTAGTGATAATAACTCTGTGCTAAACAACAAACTCCTTGATCAACAGGAAACTTTAGGGAAGAGTTCATACATTTCTTTGTAATTATCATGCCTAAATCCAACTTGTTTCAAATTCTTTTTGCAAAACAAGTAAAATCCCCCTGCATGGAGTGCCAGCCACCATAGCTCTGAAGCTCTGGTGCCCACAGTGGCTCCTGAACATCGCTTGGCCTTCCACATAAGTATTTCTCAGATTGACTACTAGGATTTGCTTCCAGAAGTTTCTCACAGCTGGACCCAGTTTACTTATGGTCAGATAACTGAGTCCATGCAGAGACCTGGAGCCCATGCCGGCATTTCCTAAGTTTTCACTTTTCCACTACAGCCTAGTGACCAACCTGACTGAGCGTATCCACACCACTCGGACCCAGGGGATTTTACAGGATTCCACTAGATATTTTCCTCAGAGAGTGGGAAAATATCATCTGCTTTTCTGAACAAGATCCTTAAAGGACACCGACCCCTTCAGATGCCTCAGCAGGTCAACACACACCTGACCCCAGCTCCTAGACCTCTGACAACTGGCAGGACAGAACCACACCTCCTTTCTGATGGAGGACACTTGGGAAAGTTCCAGAGGGAATATTTCCATGGTCCGAGTTCAGTGTTATACCGCAATTCTGTCTCTCGCCTTCAGCTTAATATGCATTTAGCATCCCGCAAGATTTCAGCAAAGGTAGCTTAGATTTATTCTACTTTGGTACACTCAAGGACACAAAGAAATACAGGAGGAGGAAAAAGACAAACACAGCTACCGAATGCAAAAATGAGAGCTTTTTTTTTTTCACCATGTACCCATGCTCCAGAAATTTCAAGGATGGCGGATGGAAGAGTTACCTGCACCGATATGTGGGTCAGATAAACAACCCTAGCCAGGAGCCACTTTAATAGAGCATTGATTGTGCTTTGAACTGTATGCTGCCTCTTCTGTCCCAAGTCACCAAGGGTAAAGGCTACTTCCCTTAGGAAAGGAAGACTGTTTTTGTGATACATCGTTACACTAGCTTAGATAGAAATTATAGTCTGAATAATCCGTTAATTTCCAGCTCCTCTCTCCCTGTGTGTATACGAGTGTTGACATGAGACCTTTTATAGGTTCCTTGCCTAAGATGCTGAACCAGATGGGGCTAATTCTGTATGGGAAATAGCAATGGGCAAAGGGAGGCAGGTGTGGTTCTTTCCCTGAACAGATTGACTATCTGGTCGGAGTAATAAAAATATACACTATGGATAAACAATGAAAGTAAAAGAAATGCCAAATGAGTGTAAAGGACACAAAGTGGCTGTCAAAGGAAACAGAGTCTGACAAGCATGCAGGATGTCCAGTGAGGCCATTGCCATTGAGGTGCTTTCAGCAGGGCCTTAGAGAAGAGGGGGACAAATTTGAGTTTCTAGCAAGGTTCAGAGACTTTGTCTAACTATGGCAAGGATTTCTCAGAAGAGCTCTTCTTCCTTTTCCTGGTTCATTGCCAGGACTTGGGATTTGCTTTAGGGACTCTGGGAGCTTATTGTCTATGTAGTCCACCCTTCTAAAGAAAATCAGCTTGAACATTTGACAATTTCAGCTGTAAAATGAAAATCAAGTTCATCATCTCCATCCACAGGGCAGGCCAGCTTGGCCCAGGAAGGCAGCATATTTCAGAACTATGTATTATTTATGCTATTGGAATTTATATTCATTTCCTCCTTTCTTCTTGATCTAAGGGAGGGCCATGCAAAAGCAAATAACTGCAGTTCATAAAATATGCCAAGGTAACAAATCCTATGAGCTATTTTCTTTTAATTTTCAAACTGTCCTTTGTGTAGATGACCTACTCCCTTGCCAGGCTGACTGGCGAGGGCAGGATATGTTCCAGAATAGTACCCTTTACTCTTCTTCCAGGAAAGAACTCCTCAAATGAGGTCCAAGTGCTTGCTCAGTGTCAGAGAGCATACAGACACCTACACACGGCTGGAACGTGCCAACTCCTGACATGGGAATTTTCAGAAGCACACCAAAGTCTCTGTTGGATTTAAATTTATTTTTAATCACATAAAATCCAATTTGGAAAATTGGTGCATGGGATTTTCTGAGTCACTAGAAATGTTTTATAAAGTTGTAAATACACCAAGAAGGAAGAAGTCTACCTCAGCAAGGCTGGTGTTCCTCAACAATGGGAAAACATGATCACAGTTCAAAGTGAAGGAGATGAATACGTGTATTATGAATATATATCATGAGTATATATATTCATGCATATATACACATATATATGCATGCTGTGGGATTTCAACATAAACTCAAAATACATTTGCTATGTCTCACGCATGAGGAAGAATTGAGGAGAAGTAGTCATCATTCAAAATAGCTTATTTTATTAACTTTGCTTCTCAGTCTTTTAAACTATTTACCAAATAGTGACTATTCTGGACCATAGCAATTAATTATAACGGTGATCTATGTCTTCTTTGCCTGGTAATTTTTTTGTTGTTCTTGGCAACATATACTATAACATTTTTTAATTCCTGCAGGAGTTTCCAAGAAGGATACTAAAAATTATTTGAATTCATTTAATGTGCTATTCCTTATTACTTGTATGTCCACGTAAATAGTCCTCTTGCCCATAAATGGAGTTCTTGAAGAAAAGCGTGGATGTTTTTAGGAAGCATAACCAGTGTTGTGTCCTTGGTGCGAATGAGGATCACAGATGTCTAGGACGTCCTCTGGTGATCACACTCCATATTGCTATTGCTATGCCAGAAGCCCGTAAGGTGCGGTTTGCACTCTCTGTGCACAAGTGGTTATTTGCTTCTCAGGGAAAAGTTACTGCCTTGTTTCTTTGTTTCTGGTGTATAAATATCAAAAATGCTTTATGGATTCCACATTAAATGATGAAGTACAGCTAGAAAACTGCAAACATGAAGTGCTTTGCAAGTCTTAACAAGCTCTTGTATATTCTCAGGAATCTGTACTGTAGCCTCTACCTTCTGTGGGAGATCGGGTGTCCTCTTTCCCTCGTGTGAAAACAAGTCACGTGCTTAGGATGCTGCCTGGAAATATCCACAAAGAAAAGGTCAACAAACAGTTCTTCACCAGGGGGATGGCCCCATAAATCACTGTGTGCCTCTGTGACAATGTATCATTCAGCCAGAGGAGCTGTGTCTGCAGACACCACTGTTGGGTAGACAAAACACCAAATACTTTGTTGACAGTAATGCTCTCTGAATAACTAGGTTTGCAGTCACCTGGTTCTATTTATTTTTTTATACCTCTTTTTCAATATGTTCCAAAATTTTTTTTAAATAAATATATAATTTTCTTAAAAATTACAAAATTTGAGATTCACCAAGCATCAAAATGTTCAAAAGAAACACTGTGGAGATTTATATTTTGCAATGAAAACGTCTCAAAATTGTGACAATTCACAAGTCCAGAAACTTCCCATGGCAGACATCTGGCCAGCAGATTAATCTATTCTTGTGCTGATTGATTTCTGTGCTATCTGGTGAACTGATTTTTCTTTTATTCGGGTTAGAGATTACCTGCCTTCTTAAAGCAATGTAGTTACAGAAAAGTTCTCTGTATAAAAATATCAGGTGTTATTTTTCTAGTAATATTTTTAACCAGAATCATTTAATTTCATAGAGAAAACAAACTTCAGATGGAAACTGTTGTACGGATTTCCCCTGCAATGAATCTACAAATCTGAGGTTTGTGGACAGATATAATGTAGTGCCAGGCTACATCGATCACAAAATGCAGGCGCAGTGTTCTAATTGTTAGGGGAAAGGGCGTGGCTCCTGGTTGGAAATAAGATCAAGGCTCAGAAATGGCTTTGAAATCCAGAACATTGAATTAGTAACATAATAATAGTAACAGTTAAGAATGCTTTGGACTGCTGTGTCTCTCATAATAATGGACAAGGTAAGAATAGTGTAGTCACTGTAGGCAACAGTTCAATAAAGCCTCAGACTCAGAAAATTAACACAGTTGCCACATGGCCCACCATTCTGCACTCAGGGATAGCCCCACAAGACTGGAAATCCTTGTTCACAATAACTTGTACATTACAGCATTATACAAAACAGACTGAAAAATGGAAACAAGCCAGATGGCCAACTGATGAACTGAAAAATGCATGAATCAAATGTAGACCAGCAAGGAGGGCATACTGTGTGACAACAGCGGGGGGGGGGGGGGGGGAGTACCAGCAGGTGCTCCCCACGGGCGAGCCCTGAGGACACTATGCAAGTGAGTGAGGCAGTCCCTTCATCCCTCTGATACAGTTCCACTTCTGTAACATTGTCCAAACAGGCGCAAACACAAAAGACTTAGCAGCAGATGCCAGGATCTGGAGAGCTTGCTAGGCAGGATGAGTGGTTACTGATGAATAAGAGTTCTTTGGGGAATATGAGTATGTTTTGGAGTTAGATAAAGTTGAGAGTTGCACAGCTCTGACTATTTTTTAAGGAAGGCTGTACCCTTTGAAAGAGCGAATTTTATACTTTTTGTATCTCAACTTGAAAGAATCAAGCTCTGTGATGGGCTTTCTCATAGTAGCTGTTGTGAATGAGAAGCAGAAATACTAAGATTTTTAAAATTATCACAAAGAACTTTCACGTTCCATGAAGAAGATTCAGTTTTCTAAACACGCTTAGATGGAAATATTTTAAAACAATAATCACTCTGGTGTAGTAAGTGGCAATAATTTTTGACAGAACTTCTTAACGTAGCTAAGAGATGCACAGTATCTGACGTCCAGTTCTGTTTCAGCTATTGGTTGG
The DNA here is from genome assembly GCA_019843965.1 of Rhynchomys soricoides. Lineage (NCBI taxonomy): Eukaryota > Metazoa > Chordata > Mammalia > Rodentia > Muridae > Rhynchomys > Rhynchomys soricoides. The sequence goes on along the minus strand of JADRCH010000087.1, from coordinate 154,652 downwards.
CTGTGCTCACTTTCCCTGTTTGGCAATAATACTTGCTGGCAGTCTTGCAAGGAATTAATCTTAAACAAGAGATTATGCAAGAACATCTACTGGGATCCCAGGATGGCAGCAGACAGAAGGAAAAAGAATCATGCACACAACTATTTCACCCTACAGTTTAACTAGTAAATGTCGTGGGGATCCCTTAAGAATTGTATGTGAGCAAATCTAAGTAATCACCACATTCCATGGTATGCAACTGATATAAGGAAAGCCACCCTTTTGTATGCTAGCTTAAAAAAGAAATCTTTAAATCTTAAAATTTGTTTTTTTAAAATGTTAAAAAAAATGAAAATGGAAAAAAATACGGTAGCTATGAGAACATTTTACATACATGCAGAAGGAATGACTGATAAACATCGATGATAGAATGCCATCCAATAGTGGCAATGGGTGAAGCACACCAATCAGCATGGTGAATCCCATAAGCGTTATGAATTAACAAGATCGGCAAAAACTTGAAAAAATACGCATAGTGCAAAGCTACTTACAAAAAGTTATCTATAATTAAGGAATGTACATCCATAATGGAGAAGGCAGAGATACCCATGAGAGTGGTAAGTAGCTGACTTCCATTCTCAGGGGCTTCTGCACTGCAGAACACCCGCGGAGGGGGATTACTGTGTCATTTCTTGTGCAGTTTCGCAGGTCTTAAATGTTGCATGATTACTAGAAAAAAGAGGATTATAGAAAAGAAAACCTTTTTTTGTTGGGATAGGCATAGAGGTTGAAGGAAGACTTCTTTGAGGAGATGGGGAGCTGAACTTAAGAGACTTGAGATTCTAACATGCAGGGAGCCCGGGAAAGGGTTTCTGGTAAAGGGAACAGTGCAGGTAAAAAAAACCAGCAAGGCTTTTTTGACACGAGGGAACACACAGCTTCTTTAAGTCACACAGGGAGTGTTAGGTTTCAGCTTTGTGCAGATTTTCTCCAGGCAGACCCAGAAAACAAGGAGATTTTCATGAACTGTGGTGTAGAAAGCTTGATACATCGAAAACAAAACATGACCAGAATCTTCAAGTGCCATTGGAGGAGTTGCAAGCTTGTTCCTGCTTTTTAATAGTGAGAACAAATTGGGATCCCTGGAATATACCACTTGAGATGCTGGGAGAACAATTTTATCCACAAAGTATTAAGTTGTTGCTGAGGACAGCTGAGCAAACAGCTCGCTGAAGTCCGTTTGAGGCCTGCCAGCTACTCATGCCTATAATTTCATCTCTATTAACGAAAACAGCTCATACTGTCACCCTGCCCTGCTCTGACTACCCCGTGGTTTGCAGCGTTTGAGTTATGGAGTGTCACTTGTGAAACTTTCTATAGCAGTGGGGGCTGTGTTTTGATGTCCTCTCGTTACCCACCCCCGCTCTGCTGATTTATGGCATAGCGCGCAGAGACTTAAATCAAAACGAGAAAATACGTGTGAAATAATGCAAAACAGAGCCAAGGGGCTGGCAATTCCATAATTACACCTAAAGGGAAAATAATTATGCAATACCATATGGTAAGGGCAGGCCTCTGAATAACAAATGTCTGTACTATGAGTGGAGAGTTTGTGGAAGAGCGAGCAGGGCCTTAGAGGAGAAGCCGTGGAGAAGCTTGCCTTTAAAAAGGACCTAGAGACAGCTTTGTGAATGATGCGTGGCCTTTGATAATTCTGTTTATAGCCCAGGAAATGAAGGTTTGAGTGAGTGAGTGACATGGCCCTGACAAATGAATGTGGAAGAATGGGGCTGAACTCAGTTATTTATTGTTTCTGCTCAGTGTAGGCTACTACCTACAGTGACCATGGGGCCTACCCACAATTCAGAAATGTGAAAATGACTTATTGATAGAAACCAGAAAACTCTCCAATCTTGACAGCAACTGTGAATTAGGAACTAAATCAACACAAGAAACAACTCATGATGGTGACCTTTCCATTTATAAAAGGGGTGGAAGATGAAAGAATTTCTCCGTTGTCAAGAATATGAAAGTTCCCTCTGTAAGTCTATCAGTTAATGAATAACCCCTAAGTGTGAGAAATGACCTGGGCAAGCTTCCAGCTTAAGTCTTCATGCGCACTGTAAAGCCCTGGCATATGGAAACTGACACAAAAGATGCTGAGGAAAGGTTGGGGGACTGGGGCTCTCGCTGGCCAACTTTCCTTATAAAACTTCAGTCCTGAATTCAGTGCCTTCTGAAGTCCCTCACGTCACTGACCCAAGTGGAGTTTACCGGGGCCTAGCATGCAAGATGAGCTAGCTGTTAAGCCAAACCCAAAGAGGGAAATCAAGAAAAGAGATAGAGTTAAGGTAAAATTTGTCAAACTATGCCTCTTGTGTCAAATCTGGACAGCGGTCTGCCTTTATAAATAAAACTTTATTGCAATTTAGCCATGTGGCTGGGAGACCTCAGTAGTTGATACAGAGAGTGATGCCCATAAAGCCTAGACTATGACTTCATGGCCATATGACTATATTTTCAGAAATATTCTCCCATCTCTGCTGGAATAAGTCATTTACAAGGAATAGCTTCTGCTGTCAAGAATATTGTGAACCCGAGTGTGATTAGGAAAACTTCTTATGATCCCTGGCTGGCACTGGGGTTCAGCAGAGGGGGAATCATTCAGCTTCAAATCAAGCTCTTTCTCTAACTACTCACGTTCCTTTCTTCTCTGGTGTTTGGTAGGAAGATGGGGTGTTTCCTGTGTGACGTCAGCTCTGCCATAGGGGGTACACTGGCCATGGCCTTGAGACCAGTGCCCCTGAGTTGACTTCCCACCTCTGCTGCTGCTGACCTGGGCTTCCCATTCTACACTTGCCCAAGGTTTCCCACTGCCTGCCCCCAGTTTTACCCCAGCCATTGCCTCTCAGCCTGTCCCTGTCCCATCACTCTGCTATGACTGGTCTTCTGTCACTGCCTTTTGACTATTAGTTGGAGCTTGATTTAAGTGAAAGCCACCAGATCCCAAATCAGTGTCTGAAGTGGAGTCCCTCTTGAGATAGTCTGCCAACTTCAGGAAGCTCCACCAGTCTGCCTTCAGAGGAGGTGGTTTTTAGAAGTGAAACCACCCTGTGTCCCTTCACAGCTAGACGTGGCTGCCAAGCCAGACGGCTGCCTCGAAGTGTGGGCGAGCTTCAGCGGACAGCCAGCTGTGCCTTACTGTCCAATTTGCACCAGGCCAAGGAGAAAAGGGCGACTTTCCCTCATGGGAAATTTATGGGGAGGAAGAAAGAAAATACTGACACATCACTCACGTAGAGCTAGGCCAGAACACTCTTTCACTCAAAGAGCACACTTACAGAATCCTTTCTTAAGGGACCAAAGAAACAAGTGACAAAATTTTTAAAAAGTCTTCTCTTGTGAGATTAGCCTCAACCTTTCACCCACACACCCACACACCCGAGGGAGCTATAAATTAGATATTAGAGGCACAGAAAATTGGCAGTTGATGCTTTAAACATCATGAAGTTCCAGGTCTGAGCCTTCACACAGATACTTTTTGTTGTTGAATTAGGCAGTTACCATGTAAAAGTACACAGAGAAGTTTCTGGATAGGATATACATAAAATGCCCACACCAAACCAGCAGAGATGAGAAGGGCTGCCTGGCTTCTTACATGTACCAGGAACCCAATAAGAATCATTTCATATAGCCACACAGTAACTCGACAGGCAGGTCTCGTTATCTTCCAAGCTAAGATGGTAGAGGTCCGCTCAGGAGACACAACTTGTTCAGAGTAACCCGTGAGTACATGCTCCATCAGGAGGGATTCAGAAGACAAGCCCAAATACCCCCGTGAACCTCATATTCCAACATGGCCCCCCTGACAAGGGGATTTTCCCCCTGGGAAGTTTGGGAGATAGTGATCATGAACTCCAAGTTTGCATTTCTCCCCAGAAGGGAGAGCTCCATGCTTCCCTATGAACCACCAGGACCTTGGAGACGAGCTCATACAATCTTTACACAGGACAGAAAATAAATCGGGGTGTAGGTGATTGGGACTCTCGGTGGAAGATCTTTTCTCTTTGGTCCTGTGACTATCTGATGCTTAAAACACACCCACACCCACAGACACACACTGCTTTCCAGCACTGGTGGAGTAAGAGCGGCAGACATAACTGCGTGATTTGCAGTTGTACTATGTGATACTTTGGCATGCACTTAGTTTATGGGAAGATTTCACAATCAATTAACTTTTTATCTAGTTGCCCTGCTTTGATTTGTTGGGAACACGGACACACATTTCAAGTACACAGTTAATTCAGAGTCACATGGTGTGATCCTCTGAAAGTACTCACACTGTAATTAAAAGAGTTTGTGCTATTTGCTCCACGTCCTCCCTTCTTCCCATCCGTCTCCCATTTAACTGCTACATAATTTCCTCTTCCTCTCCCTTTTCCTCCTTTTCTCGTCCTCCTTCCCTTCCGTCCTTTCTTTTTCTTCCTGCCATGAGACACAACTTACTTATCATGGAAAGAAAAATTTAAAAAGCACTGTTCATAGTGTGGCTTTGATTTCACTTTAACAGAGCAGCAGTGGCTGATCAGTTTCCAGCATTTCTGTGGATGGATGCGACCACCTTTGCCATAACTGGCTTCTCTAATCTTTCACTTGCTTATTTTTCATGTCATGAAAACTCAAACAGTGAGCAGAGTAGGGGATGAAATATGGACCATTGTGAAGGATCCAGAGTGCATGCTCTCATTTAAAAAGACATTTTGCTTTCCCAGTGGTGGATTTTGTAGTGGGGATAAACTTTCTGGTTCCTGGATGCAGAAGCCCCAGGATGATGGGCTTCCCCAGATGACCAGGAGAGCTCACTCCTTCAAGCAGCCAGTAGGCAGCAGTCACAGCTCTGTTCTGAAGACAGAATGGACAGGCTGGAAGCTGAAGCCACAGTGTGGTAACTGGACTCTTCTCTTCTGTCCACTCAGAGCTGCCCCTTTTCACGGCCTTGGCCTCTTTGTGGAGCTTTTGAGCAGGGGTAAGAACGGGGTTCTTAGGAAATCAAGAAATTACTGCAGGTCCTCAGCAGTCCCTGGCTAGTGACAGTTCTCTCTGGGTACACAGTTGCCTGCTGCCCTTTCAACATGGCCAACAGGCCCCTTGTGTGCAGTGGAAATTTATGACTTTTATGCTGGAAGGGAGAGCTGATCATCCTACTCATCCTTTAAGTTCAATCCAGTTTCCATCTTCCTGAATTGTCCTATTCAGCCACATAATGGGCCTCTTTATTTTGGCCAGGGTTATTCTTCAGTTGTCCCCATGGAGACCAGAAAATTGCATGTCAGTCAGGTCCCCCAGGACACTTCCTTGGTGCTTTTTAATAAGGAATTAACTCTGAGGGCTGGTTCCACTCTTGTAAATGTAGTCAGCTAAACTGTTTCACTAGTTCCACCCAACGTGGACTTCGCGACTCCTGAACATAGGTTTTTTTGTTCATTTGGTTGGTCCGTTTTGTTTTTTATATGTGTGCAAGGCTTGCAAACAAAACATGTATCTGGTAAATGAGGTACAGCTTCAGGCTGATTTAGCCAACTGAGTTTCAATAAAAGCAAAGAAAAAAGAAGATGAATATCGTATTTTAAATCATTATCATTCAAACCAAAGACAGACATGCTTCCTTAAGTGAACCAGAGGACTGACGTTGTATTCATGGCTAGAGGTCAACACTCCCTGGGTTTGTATGGTAGAATCTTTGGAATATTCTGGAAGAAGAAAGAGGCTTCTGGGGAGATGGGTGAGAGTGCAGACCATCCTCAGTGAAGGCTGCCATATTCAGATCTTACCAGCAGGTGGAAATGACTTCTGAGAGGATAGCATATGGCTAACGTCTGATGAGGGGAGGGGTCTCTCCAGGTAGCACTGTAAATGGTGGGTCTTGGTTGGACTTACAAGCAAATTTCAGAGTTTGTAGGACCCTCTGAATGCTTATCAGGAAGTGAATGCCTCAAACTTACAATTGTGGAACCGAAGCTAGAAGAGAGACCAGACAGGTGTCCTGACGATACCCACACAGCTCTTAGAAGGTCTCCCACTTGTCTTCTGACCAGGAAGAGCTCTCTGACCAGAAAGCAACCCATTCTACCCCAAGGAAATCTTTGTGTTCTTGAAACTCAACCTCCATTCCTGCTCCGAAGTTTCTAACACAGTAATTGTTATAACTCAGTTCAGACATGAGATCTCTTCTAGGAATCTTTCACCTTCTCTACAGAGTTTGGGGAGGAAAAAAGTCTTCCACAGTGTTATCTCAGGTGGGCAAGATGGCTCAGCTGGTAAAAGTGCTCACTGAATGAAAACCACAGAATGTGGTGTAAAGCAAGAGCCAGCTCCCCAAAGTTGTCTTCTGACCTCTGTACATAAGCATGCCAAGCATGTGCATATGCACACACATGCACGCACGCGCGATAGATCAAATAACTTTTAAGAGGTTTTAAAAGGCGTATCATCTCATTTCTACATGGACCAGAAGGCCGGGGGACTGGCTGTAAGTGCTTCACATCACCACCGCCACCAGTTTGAACCTTTTGGGTCTCAAAACTTTCTTTTACTTCCCATGAGTTATTTCTCTGCATTAACCCATGCTTTACTCCTTTCAGAGTAAAGGACGAGAGATCTTCCCTTTCTCGGGGCACTTCATGTCATTTCCTGCTATGCACTTGTTGAATCTTCTTCACCAACCCCACTCCTTTCACAATAAATACAACTGGAGACTAGTCTGCATCTTGACCCACGTGTGCCCGTGGTAGTTTGAATGAGAATGCCTCCCCAAAGACTCATGCATTTGAAAGCTTAGTGCCCAGTTGGTGGCACAGTTTGGGGCAGTTTAAGAGATGTGGCTTCTTGGAGGAAGTGTGTCACTGGAGGTTGGCTTTGAGGGTTTAAAAACCCATGCCATTTCAGTGGCTGCCTCTACTGTGCCTTTGGGATTGCTCAAGATGATGTGAACTCTCAGTTTTCTGCTTTAGCTGGTCTTCCTGATACCTACCACCAAGACTGTGGCTTCTCCACCTTGTGGACTCTTAACCCTCTGAAACCCAAATAAATTCTTGTACACGTTACCTTAGTCATGGCGTTTTATCACAGCAATAGAAAAGTAACCGGTACTGGGTTTCTAATGGGTTAAATTCCAAGATTCTATAAGCTTTATTTATAGTGCATACAGGAGTGTACTAATCCATCAATTTTCAAACAGTTTAAAGATTTCTGAAACATTTTTCTCAAAGATTTATCTTCCAATTTTACTTTTCCTATGTCTACTGGAATCAAATTGTCTTCTATTTTCAAGCTATATCTCACCCTTTCAAGATCTCCTTGCCAGGGGTTGAACTTTGGATGGGCCATAGGAAACTTTGCTTTCTTGGAAACAAGTCTTTTGGTAGAACAAGATTTAGGCAAATGGGATGTGTCTGACCCAGAGCTGGTCACTTTGCCATAGAAACCGGAGAGACCATAAGTTTCAAGACTTGATACTTTTGAAAGTAACTTTCGTTAACATGGAGAGGACAAAATTGAGGGTAGCAGAATAGGTTTGTGCCAGCTTGCAGGGAACAAACTCCAAGGGAATGTGTTCTGGAGTCGGCAAACGCCCTCCTGGCTCATAGTGGGATGGTTAGGCAAATGATAGGTGAGCTTCGTGGTGGGGTCTTTAGGAAGTTTCAAGTGAGATGGTCATTCTGCAATACATCTAAACAGAAGTTCTGCTGAGTTAAACCTACACCTAACTTCGTTAAGATTTGGCCAATAGAAAAATTCTTGAAAGGATGAGATGAAGCTAAGTAAAGAAAATCAAATCTGGACTATATTGAAGAGACTGTTCTACACACCTCAGATTTTCTAGCCTCTCTTTCCTATGTGCACTATGAAACCTGCCTGTGATGTCTTGCCTGCAGCTAGTCTGGTATTCTTAATCACAGTGAAAATAACGAGGGGCAGCAAGCATTTGGAAAAGGGGTAGGTTATGTGAATGCACTCCTCAGGGGTGAAGTCATTTGACTCTGTAAAAGTTGTCATGAGATGCAGACAAAACAGAGTTCTGGATGACTTTCTTAGACATTTTCTCCCTGCATGTGATTGGACCTGACCTTGTCTTATTAAAGAGAAACCTACAAATGAGAGATGGAAAAGTAGACACCAGGACTGAACACATGCTTTGTGTCCATTTCTGGGTTGACAGGTGCACAGACTCACTGGACTAACTTCATACTCCATCAATGCTCAAAGAACAAGAAGTAGTCTGTGTCCAAGGACTGCCCCAGAGATAGAACTCTGCTATAAGTTCCATCCTTCCATTTTTACTGGGCACTAGTGGATAAGAGTCTGGCTAACATGGAGAACTCTTCCTTCACAAGACTTCTTTAAGCTTAGGTAGACACAGAGGCCCTTCCATCTTAGATGGAGCAGCCATCATTTGGAAGTGAGGCTTTAGTTTCCCTGAAGGCTCAAACATTCGCTGTGTACTACTAGACTTAAGATCGCTTGTGCTTTCTGGATATAGAGGCAAGCATGTCTTGATAGGGCTATGTGGATCTTTCATCAAGAACCAAGGGGGAATTTAACATAAATCTTGGGATATGGAAAAATCAATATTTTCTTTTTGTCAGACTATTTGTTTATTTAGCCTTTGATTTTCAAATAACTTTGAGGAGCTGGTGCATAACATGCAGTCAGCAGCACACTGGCTAAACAAACACCTGAATTTTTTTTTGAAATTCTTATAGCGCAGTGGGAAGGGACTAACACATAAATATTTATACTTATTTATATACTAAAGCATAACTATGTATCCTCTTATTTAATATACATTAGGATTTCCATTTTATTCTGCGGAGAAAGCTGCGGCCCCAGGAGGTCTAAGTATCCTTTGTTGAACTTGCTCCGGTGTGATTCCTACCCAAGGAAATGTTCAGTGGTGAGGGTCACTACCCTGTGAGTTTAGCACCCAGCTTCCTGTACAGCCCAGTAGCAGCCACCCTCTACACTGTGTTGTGAGAGGGGGTGACATGAGGTGGTAGGCCCTTCCACAAACACTCTCTACTTTCATCCCCCTGACCCCCTTCTCAGTGCCAGGGCTAATTGTCCCCCACCATTAATTTATTGTCCTTTACCTTTTTTGTCTACCTGTGTAACCCATGTAATCTCAGGGATCCATGAGAGTGAAAAATACAAAGGACATAGACCCAAAGTTATGGGTCAGGGAAAAGTGATTTGATGACATTTGCTTTCATTGGAAAAGGAATAACAAAATAAAGAATAAAGCAAGACATCTAAATCTTTACATATCCATCCCCAGTTCTCTCCACTCACTTTGCACATATGTGCTTCCAACATAGCACATATGGTTCTCAGAGATGGCATATCCCAAGACTAGCTGATGATAAAACCTGATTCAGCATCTTCTGCAATGTTTCATAATTCCAATTCAATGTCACCCACATGAATAAAAGTAAGGTGAGCAGCTCTTTGTCATTATTTTGATAACAATATTCGTGGCTGTATAAAAGTGAGGTTTGCCTATAGACTCCATGATATTTACCTCTTTGAGGGATCATGTGAAGACACACTGGACAGACAGACTCAGACATGGCTGAAGTTGATTTATGAGATGTCAACAAAGTGTTTAAAAAATCTCATCAGCCCCAGAAATGAGTTCTGAACCACTATAGAAACTAAAATTACCACCAGAATTTACAACTAGTCTCTAGAAAAAAAGGACTAAGTCTTCAGTTACCTTTGAAAACATAGACCCAGCCCACTTTTTTTTAAAAGGCAAAAATCTAATCAATCACAGGCAGATAGATAATATCTCTACGAAGCAGTAACATTTATAAAGTTTTAAAAATTGGAAAAGCATAATATAAAAAGAGAAAACAAATAAATTATAGCTCAGACTTTCTTCTAACGCACCAGAATCAAACAGCAGGAGGCCATCCAACAGGAATATTTCCACTAAGTAAATATTTGTGCATATAAACTCCCTCCTTTTAGTTTGATCTTTCTCTTAAACGTTATGAATTTTATAGCTTGGCAAAGTGTTGAGCTTGCTGTCCAAAACCCAAAAGGCTACTTTTAAAGATTAAAAGTACAAACGTTAGAGTGGGAGTGGGATGTAGGGATCAGAACAAGCATAACCTTCTCTGTGAGCCTTTATAGAGGAGAATCCAGCACCCCTCTCCTCCACGATGCATTCTAGATCGGCTTAGCTACAACAGTGTGCATTTTCTTATCATTTCAATAGCACATATTTTATATCAAATTAAAGATTTTAAAAATAATAAATGATAAGCAAGGATGTTATTAAACTTCAGGGGGAATTTTGAGTCAAAAAAATGACGTCTACCTGTTGGGTGATCACGGAAGGAGACTTTTCTACCTTCACAAATGTAATTACTACACAAACATAGTTAATTAAGCTCTGTACCCTGACTACATTAGACTTTCAAATCCCATCAGTAAGAGAAAAAAATTAGAGACATCTCCAATGGAAAAATACCTGCCATAAATCAGCCAAATCTCCAACTAGAAACAAGATAATTTACAAGAATTACTAAGAGTTGCTGACTGTATCCAAAGACCCTTCTTGTGTCCAGGTTTACGCTGTAAGTAACAAGGCAGACAGAAAGAGGAGCATGCCTTGTCAAAGTGAAGGTGTGATAGGAATCTGGTCAAGGTGGCACATGCCTATAATCTCAGGGTTGGGAAGGCTGAGGAGGGAGGATCCAGTGTTTGAAACCAACCTGGGATATATACTGAAAGCTTCCCTGAAAAGAGAGAACAGCGCAAAGGGGATAAAGGGCAGTTGAAGATATCAGGAGGATGCATTTAACTTCCTGGGAAATGTGACTGATGCTGGAGGCCAGTGGAGCAACAAGCCAGAGGGCTTTACAGTCTCAAAGACAGTTCTCTCCCTACCCCAAGCCCCTAAGGAAGAGTAACCTGTCTATAAAAGCAAACTATAGAAAGAGATGGGACCTCTGTTGAAATAGCACACAGCAATCATGCAAAGAAATACTGTGTTTGTGCAATGTGCACGTCTCAGGGTCTAAATCCCTGCTGCTAGCTATGATGACACAGAGCCAAGGGTGAGGGACTGTCCAGATTCTGGGTGCATGGAGACATGGAAGTAAAAACAATTAACGCGGCCACTAAAAGCAAACCACAGCATTATCTTGCTTTAGAGTTCACGGAACTAGTTGCATCATATTTGTCTTCAGTTCTGTTAGTCAATTTCAAGTCCTTGTCACTATTAGCCCTAACAACAACAAAACTAGTAATGTTATGTAATAAACACTTGCCTGGAATACAACAAAATTCTCTTAAAAGTATTGCACGCAATGTGTACAACCTGCAAATGCAAACATTTGACTCTTGAAATGTCTGCATTAATACTTGTTTTAGTAAAGTAATTCATTATTTTTCTTGATATTTTCTTTGAAATAAGAGGGGTTTATATCAATTGACCCACACTGACAACCAAAATAATAACTTATTTCAAAGGAAACTGCTGACCTCGTCTTTCTTTGTTTCTCAATGTGGTTGTTGTGAATACTGCCTGGGTAGCCAGGGCAATCTACGCAACTTAACTGTAAATGGTGTGGTAAGTTAACGTTCCCTACGACCTTTCCCTTACGCTCTCAATTGGGTATACTTTAGTTTGGATCCCATTGTTTTACATTATTGCATCTTCATATCACAAATTCATTCCTAAAATATTATACCACTTCTAAAAACAACCACACTATTTTTATATGATTCAAATATAGAAGGAATCATAGATATGCTTTGTAGTCCTGGCTTATATAATTGGTTTATTATCCTGAATTATCACTTGCACCCCACACCCACAAATATTTCCATGAAACAAATGATAAACACACACACTGAGACACACACACACACACACACACACACACCTCACAGCATTTAATGTGGCGGTACACAGGGAAGAATTTGGACTGACTCCAGTCATAAAAAATGCTAGCTGTGTGATTCGCTCCAACTAAAAAGCCCCTGCTCTGTTTGCATTTGTGATATTGGTACAGTGCCGGGAGAAAGGAATCTTTAATTAAGGTTGGAGTTTCAAACTAATTGGATGAATGTACTGTGTGCAGATTTATGCCATATCCCTCCTCAGCAGCTGAAACCTTAACTCACTCAGGAAACAGTATTCAGAGACCCTTCCTAGAGAAGAACGCAGGCCTGTTGACTCATTACTTGCCTTGTACAGAAATCTGAATTTCAGAGCAAAGGAGTCCCCAGGCACCTGCTATACCAACACTCATAATCCATAGGTGAGAAATCTGGGCTTCAGAACTGCTAGTGTCATGTCCAAAGGCTCAGTACTGGCTAACACGAAGCTCTTCTGTGTTCTAAGGGATACATCCCACATTTAAATCTGTATTAAAATTTGTTTCTTTCAATCTCTATTTGTTCTCTAGTTCTAGTTTGTGATCTTTGGGCCTGTGTTGATTTAGGATGATATTTTTTTTCTGTATTAAGGCCCCTTTCCTTGGTCTCTCTTCTAAGCCTGCCAATTTTGTACTGTCCTAAGCTATGCGTAGTGCCCCGTTGCTGACATTCAGTTTGGCTTAAATGTGTGGCCAGCAGCAGAAGTGGACATAGACAAAAAGGCAGAGAGCATTCTTGGGAGGCCAGCACCCTGTGTGTGTGCTCCTCTCAATACAACAGAAAGATGTATCTCCTTCCCACTTGGATATATAATGGAAGATTAATTAGTTTGCATTTGCAAAGTGCCTTGAAAATCAAAAGTGCTATGATTACACCTAATTAAATTTCTCTCTTATATGTTCAGCAACAATTTCATTTGTATGTGCTTCCGTGCCAAGAAAATAGCTGTGTGGTTCACCGAAGCTTTACTGCAAAAGCCTGTCACACATGAATCTCACCGCTGCCTTCTTGTCTCTTCTCGTCTTAATTACTACTTCTGGTCTCTAGATACGAACTGGCCTGAGTAAACACGAATTCTTGAATTTGTGCTATATTTTGGAGAGAGGCATTTTTTAATAAATGGGCTTTAGTGCATCACAAAATAGTCTCCTGAGAAGGTAAATGCTGATTCATGGAGACACAGCCACACATGTTAATCTCTCCCCTGTGTGCGCTTGGGTGAGCGTGCCCATCAGATGAACAGGAACATGCAGAGGCAGCGTGGCCTGAAGCAAAGCCTGGCAGGTCTGAGTCATGCCCTCGGCTTCTCGGGGTGGTATCATCACTGGGTCCTTGTAAACACCTTTCCCCACCAGTCAGGCTACTGTCCTGACCTGCCGAGGTGCCTTCAAACTACAGAATAATTTGGTTGGTCTGGTTTTGCTGCTGCATGTAGACATGGAATGAAGCCTCCTGGGAGAGGAGCAAGGTGTGTGTGGAAACCCAATCTGATTTAGAAATCATCTCTCCTGTAGGTAATGTTGTGCTCTAATAAAGACCTGGAAACACAGACGCAGAGGTCTAATTAACCCAGTTGGGAAATCAAGAAGCCAGAAAACTGTTGATAGAAAAGTATTTCTATTGTTCAAAAACATATTTGGTGCATTAGGAAAACAAAAACGGAATTCTTTCTCCTGGCATCTACCCTCAGGGGAGTGCATCAGCTAATGAACAGGAGCAGGCATCAGGACTAACATCACAGCAAAAACAGCAGCCGGAGACCTATTTGTATGTGGTTAGAACCTGAGTTCTAGTCTACTGCTGATGTCATGAGTCAAGCTCGAATTAGTGAAGTGGATTGGCAAGTTTTCCCTTTCTTCCACATAATAAACAGCCATGACACACTGAGGACAAACCGACACCTGAGCATGACAGACGCTGAGAGAAGTTGTGTGGTGATACGCGCTCTGCGGTTCTTGCTGTGGAGTGGTGACAAACCAGAGTGGTGACACAAGACACTGCTGTTTTGCATTGGCCACACAAAGGGACGGGATCGGCCATCCTCGCCAGGGCACAAATGAATGGAAACTGTTCGCCAGAGAAACCTACTAAGCTAGAAATGCTGGCAGCCAGGGTCCTGCTTGGAAACTCAGGAGGAGCTAAAGCAAACGCAGCCCCTCCTTTAAGGAACATGGTTTGATCTGCATGAATGTGTGCATTGTCGGGATCTAATTGTGCATCCACAGTTTCTGGAAAGCACAAGTGGGCGCACACCTGCTCCAGTTATTGAGTCTGGAAGATGGCGTGCTTTGAATACATGTCCCTCATGAGGGGTAACAACCTCACTTAGACAAAAGAGAGTGCCAAAATTGAGCAAACGTATAGCTGATTGATTATTCCCTTTCCTTTGGAGCCATTTTCTCTTTGGGAGCCATGGGGGGGGGGGAGCCCAAAGTCAGCAGAGTTCCCAGTACTGTCTCTGTGGCACATAAGTTAACACGCAAACCCAGTTACTCCTATTCGTTGCTGAAGTAATCACCCAAGGCTTCCCACTGAAGTATTTTCTAAGAGGGATGATAATCACCCCAGTACAAATTAGGGGTGCTTGGGGACTGAACCGCTGGCTCTCCTACTGGCCTCCCCACAGTGTGTGCTTTTCATTAGTGTGGGTCCCTCGGTGGAATGCCCGACGGCTCACTTTAAATACACTTTTCTGCAAGTCAACTAACGAAACTAATTAGGAACTGTGAAAGGCCATATTGATAGACTGAAATATATAAGCTAGCTCTGACAATTCTCTTAGAAGGCTCCATACATCATTGGCCTCTGTGCTGGGTGTGGGGCTCTTTTTTTTTTTTTTTTTTTTTGGCTTTAGTATAAATAAACTGAAGTTAAATCTCACATTTTAAAATGACTTTAAAGAACCACATGCTTCCTGAAAGCACCATTTTCAAATTATATATAAACATGTTTAATCGGTCTCTACTGCTCTGAACCGCTGAGGGATTTCTCAGGGCCATGACTGGGTGACCTGCTGACTGGCGTCACAGACCCTAGCACAGGCAGCTTGAGGCTGGGGTTTGATCTGTCTTGCTGGGTCGACAAGTTAGCTTACACACAGCTAATCTCACTGACACTTCCCGCTGGACTTTCTTAGATTCCCAGACTAGTCTCCCATTTTTTAGCTCCACTCCAACAAACTGAACTGGGCAGAATCAAAGTTAGTGACAAGGACAGCTATGAGCCAAATCTGCATGACTATAATGACACTTCTTGGTAGTTTTGTTTAAACAGCAGCCAGAACACCTGGACATGGCCCATGTATGGCTTCTGTGTGTGTCTCATCTGCACAGTCATAGACTCAGCTACAGGTGGACACAGATTTTTCTCTAGCCACTTGTCACTTGGTGTTGCTATGCTGTGAATAGAGCATGACAGCAAGGGTAACAGTGACAGTGATGGCAGCCATGGCTACTTCACTACTCATAGGAAGTACCAAGAAATCCACCATTACCAGCACCACCTCTGCTGGCCCCAAACACACAGCACTACTTCAGAATTTGTGTGCTAGCATTATAGAACCTTCAGGACAGATGGTCCCAGGTTGATAATCTACAACAGTATTCGGCTAAGATCAGTCAGGCTGACTGATGGCTGCAGTAATGCAGCATGAAGGGCGGTGCCTGTGTTTAACCTGGTACCAGCCAACAGTTGCAGAATGTCAGAACTCATTTATTAATGGTTTATTATAAAAGGTGAGTGCCTGAATCAATTATGCAGGAATATCGAGCTGCTCTACTTGGCAACTTATGCACCAAGGACAGCCGATTGATCTTGGTCCCGATCTTTCTGTCTGAAAATTGTTGTCAGCTCCCAACAGATATCTCTGAAAGCCATTTGTAACTTTGGCTGGGTTTAAAGTGTTCGGTTGTGACTGAGATGGATGACCCAGGTGTGCTGGAGAACAAGGAGTTTGGAGACTGCCAGAGTGGTTATGGAAGATTCGGGTCCTGGATTTAAACTTAGAGAGACGATTCCCGTGTGTATCTCATAGATACCCAGGAGCCATTCCATCCTACTTACTTCGACTGAGTGTTACAGTCTGGGTAGAAAATGCCTCCAAAGGCTTGTTCCTCAGCTGATAGCACTACTGAGGGAGACCACATCAGGAGAGAGTTAACTTCATTAATGAAGTAAATGATAACTTCATAATTATGGATTATTAGGAGGTAGGGTCTGGTTGGAGGAAGTGGGTTACTTAAAGTTTGTTTTTGAAGAGAGTGTCTTGTCCTCACCTCTCTCTCTCTCTCTCTCTCTCTCTCTCCTCCTCCCTCTTCCTCCCTCCCCTTTCTCTCCCTCTATCCCTCATTATTTTCCCCTCTTTTCCTACCTTTGTCTTTTTCCTCTCTCTCTTCTCTCCTTCTTTTGCCCCACAAATTGAGTAGCTTTTCTATACAGCACATGATACATTTGCCACCATGATGTTTGGGCATTGTGGCCAGAAACCTATAAAACCATCTGCCAAGATACATCTGTTTTCTTTACATTGCTTTTATCAAGTGTTTTTGTCATAGCAATGAGAAGCTGAGGGACCACTGGATGACAAAGGCTGATGGCGGGTCCTTCCTCTGGCCTGGCTTGCTACCTACACAGAACTCACCTTACAAAGCCACACAATTGCTAACTATACCAATATGAGGAAGTGAGTTGCAGCATCTTCTGAGTAGAAGGGTTTGTATTCCTTAGAAGTGTCTGTGCCAGCCATTCTGTGTGTCTACACATCCCCATGTTCTGTCAAAATCTTCAGCAAATAGAAATACATTCCTGTAGAGCAGAGTTCATTTGATTTTTTTCTTTCTACTTACACCCAGGGTCTATCATGGTGCCTGATGTACAATAGAGCCACACAAATGTTTGATAAAAGAATTAATAAATTAATGAGCAGCAGAAGTACACTCTAGTGTCCAATGCATGCAGATTGTAGGGGCCATCTGAGTCATGGTTAGGCTTTTGGCTAACAGCACTCATTCTGTTTATAGTGAGAAGCCATCAGGACTAGTGTTCAGCAGAAATGAGCAGGAGTCATAATTTAGTTCATGTACCCAAAGCACAGATTGTGGTATTTCCAGCTTACTGAAGTTTTTTCTTCAGTATTTTGAGCTGATGTGTGCTCCTACAAAACACTTCCAGATTCACAGTCCAGAAAAACGAATGCCATCTGTCCCTCCCTGCTCCAAATCCTCCAGTGATTCCTATTGCCCAAAAGATAATGACCATTTCCTGGGACTGCTGTTCCAGAGACTCCTGGCTGTTAGAACCGAATATGTCTGTCCACCAAGGTCTCTGGTCTCTCTCACACCGATTCATGTTCCAGAGTAGAGTCTGCTGCTGGCAGGGTCTTGAGGAGCTGTTTGTGTGAGGCCAAACAATCCTCCTCCAAAGTCTGTTAACGTGAACTGAGACACAGGCCCATTACATCTCCAATGATCTGCTCTGTTTCTGCCCCAAGACTTCTGTCCAAGTTCAGAGGATTGTTTTCCTGACAGAACTGTCTAGAGCACCTTCTCTCCATGCCATGCCTGTGGCGCATGGATCATAAACCATTTAGTGTTAACATCCTGATCCCCCAATCTGCCGAGGCATATGTTTGTCATATAAGATCATCATATAAGCCACATGCTGCTGCCTAACCTAGTCAGCCTCAATGCTTTGCTTATCCCAGTAGCGATGGTCAAAGTATAATCAGCAGAGTGCAGTCTAAAAAATCTACCTTCCCATCCTCAGAGATAAGGCGGATAGAAGGCACAGTTCTGGGATGCCTGGACCATGGGGAAGACAGTTTTCTAGGAGGCTGTTAAAAGTTGATGGCCCTGTTGCTGTGGCACCTGCAAGGGCAGACACAAGAAAAGGCTGGGCATTGGTGTCACGACACCGTTCTGTTTTTTTATCTAAGTTGAATGCCATTTGATATTGAGCGGAGAGTGAAGGATCCCACAGCGCTCTAAAGTAGGGGGTCAAATCTTAGAGATCTTGTTGAAGGAGAAAGGAGAGTAAACTTTTCTCATGTTCTTGTAGCGCTAACACTGTTAGCCAGGGGCTGCTTGCCAACATGCTCTTGGCAACTGACTCATTCCCCTGTCTGGTTAGTAGGAAGTGTAGGTAAAATATGAGCCATCATTCATCCTTAATGAATCTGCGGGTGACAGCCTGTCACTGCATGGGAGGCAAGCGCATCAAGGTACAGTCCCATAACTACCGCAGCTACCCCTCACAGACCCTGTCACAGAGCTGGAGGAAGTGAACGGCGCAGTCTTTCATCACAGAGCAGGTGACCACCAGGGATGTTTAAAGGAGCAGAGACCAGAGAATGCTGCAGTCCTGACCAACCACATGCTCTTTCGTGCAGTTCTGGCCTTCACAGAACACTTGAATTATTCACGACGCATGGTGCCATCCCTGTACGCAGGCAAGAGGAGCCACAGCCCGGCACAAACAAACTGAGGGCCTTTGGTGGTGAACGGCAGCTCTCTGGCTTTGAGAAAGCTGGTGCAGGGTGCAGCAGAGGGGCCTGTGGTCTCAGCTGTGATCTTACCTCACTGTCCCCTGCAGTGACCTCACCCAGCCACAATGGCACTATTCATGGAGAGGGGCTGGAGCACTGCATACAAAAGCTTCATTTAGCCACATAAACATGACTATTTAGCCTGTTTGATTAAAAATGAAACCTAGATATTTGGCTTTTGAGATTTGATGAGCTTGAGGGAGTTTTTGTTGTTGTTTAATGATTTTAAGTTCAAAGACTAACCTTGAAAAAAATAACAAAAAAAGTATTTTCTAACTTTATTTAAATGAGAATCCGTATTTCTTGACAAGCTAGCCTTCTCTTCTCTTTTACCAAATCCTTAGCTCCCACAGATGCATTTACTTTTAAAGTCAACCACAGACAGTTTAGCTCTCAATTTTTTCTTCAAATACAGATAAATTATTTTTTAAAGAAAATTTATGGAAGCCTTTTATTTCGATGGAGATGGGACACTGGGGTAGCATGCTTTGTTGAGCTAAAACACATTTTTAATAATTTTGAAATTTAGAAAGATGATCTCATGCAGATGGAAATATGCCACTGGAGTTTTTTATACAGAGAAAAGAGGTGGATTTCACTTACAAATCGATGTCCATAAAGATGTCTCTGGAATAAATATTGTAGCCATTCAATTGCCTGACTTATTTAGCCGTGCAGTTCATTGCAGTGTGAAACTGGATGCCCACAAGTGTACAGAAGCACTCAAAATCAATTTTTAAAATGCCATTTGGTTATTTTTAAAGTTTCAATGGCTGCTATTGGACAGAGGGTCCGACAAGCTTCCTAAAGGGCACCTGGGGGTGATGGAGAGTTTCAGTTTCTTAAAATACCTGTGCCCTGTTCCCAAGAAGAGCCAGGAAAACAACACAGGGAAGAAAATAACCACCAGGCATAATTCTCACTGTTAATGACAGCTTCCTCATGGTTGGTGTTCCTACCAGTGAAGTATGTGTGTGTGTGTGTGTGTGTGAAAGAATACTTTCAAACAGTATAGGCAATATTTTTATTTTTCCACATAATAAATTACTGTGCTGTGATCACTTATTGGTTTGGAGCACATGACGTTAACTGCCTCATCAAGTTCTACTCTTTCCTCACTTAATGATTTCCACAGTGCTCAGTGGCAGTGCTGCAGTGGGTGCCTTGATTATAACCTCCTGCCTGCATCTGGGACTATCCTTCTGTGGGCAGATTCTTTGGGGTGGAACTGGAGGTTACAGATGTCCTCAAGGCTAGTGCTCTAAAAGTGCCTGGCACCTGTTGCCAAACTGTCTTCCAGGAAGCAGGGCCAGGTGTGTAGGGTTTAAGTGACATCTATTCTGTCTACATATATCTTCCCCAAAGACATGTTTAATTTTCAACTCTAGTAGTAAAAAGAGTTTCTTTCTTTCTTTCTTTCTTTCTTTCGTTCGTTCGTTCTTTCTTTCTTTCTTTGTTTTTAAAGTGCAACGAGCAAAGACAAGGTCAGTTGGTTTTCTATCAGTAGCCTGCCAGGTACGAGAATCCCACTTAGTTTTCTAACCACAGCAGAGATATCCACACGTTGTTTGAGAAGGTAGACAGTTTATCTTGGAAGAGGACATTGTTAGAGACTCTGTCTCAAAAAGCTATATAGCTGACATTTGTTAAAGGAGCCACACTTGAAATGTACCACAATTGAGGTTGTTAATTAATTGTAATATAAATTAAATCCATTGGAAAGTAAAAACTTTTGTTAATGCAGATGAGATCAATATTCATCTCACTAGTTCAGATTTGTGAGGCTATTTTCCTTAAAACAGAGTGTTCTTTTGTCACAAAGCCATAGCTGATGAGATGGCTGGGTAGGTAATGCTGAGACAGGTGTAAGGGCCTGAGTCCAAACGCCCAGGGTTTGTGTAGAGTGGGGCACAGCATCTGTAACCCCAATGTTTCTTTATGAAGGAAGGTGGAGCCGAGAGACTCCCCAGGAGCTCAAGGGCCAGCTGGTGCAGTGTGTGCAGCAGGAAGCAGCAGTCTCACCATCAGAGGCTGTCTTCTGACTTTCTACATACACTCTATGGCCTGCACATGCTTGCACTCTCACACATGAACTCACATCTCTCTCTAGATTGAAAACTAGTTATGGGTTGAATGAGGCCGAGGAAGACACCTGACAACAAAATGTACCATGGCCTTGGATGCTGGAGCAGGAGAACAGAGCTGCGTAAAGGCAGTGAGCAAACGGAGGTGGTCTGCGGTTCAGCTAAGAGTGGAGTCAATGTGGTTTCCTGGTTTTAATAATTAGGTTAAGTTTATAAAAGACATCACTATTATAGAAGCCTTGGTGAATCTGTGACTTGGCTGTGCTACTCTGGCAACGTTCACATAAGTCTATTATTTTAAATGAAAGTTAAAAATGAATTGCAACATTAATAATAAAAAATGGAGGTGTACCTATAATACAAAACTTTTTATACAACTGAGTAACTTAGTCTTACTAGGAGGTGGAAAGTACACCTCCTAGATTTTTGTGAAACACATAAATATATAACAGAGCAGAAAACTAATTCTGAAATGGCTACTCAAGCCCCTAGCTGTTAAAATCTAAGCGCACTGTATAGCCAAAGTGCTAAGGGTCTTCCTGTTCTGGGCATGCAAATCCAGATCTGTTAGTTCCTTTCTTTGAATGAAATGACAACAGTGGCCACCCCTTCAAGCAAAGCCAGGATTGTCTTTAAAGCGTGGAGTGAATGCCAGATGAAATAAGAGATACTCAGAGAGCTAGACACATCTCTGTGCCACCCTGTCCACAGGGCCACGCTCAGGTGGCTTGCTCTGCCTATTCTTCCCAGTGCTTGTTCCAAGGAATTTTTTTTTCATGAACAGAAAGGAAAAGGCATTTTCTTATTTGTTTGGAAGAAGCCTAGAAACCTATGTCTACTCTGTACACCCTGGCACATGTCATTTAGTTTTGATGAGGTGATCAAACATATCCTTCTCAGTCCTAAACATTTTTTTTTTTAAAAAATCTGTATTCAGCCAGTTGAGAATTAAAGCTTCTGTGGGACTAAGAAAGCCTGTGTTTAGTCCCGTCTGAAGCTGATGGAAATCCGAAATTTCATTACCTGATACATTCACCCCATTAAAATTAGCTTTCATGTTTCACCTCATGACACGCAATTATACACTTAAATGGAAAAACCTAAAGTATATTTAATTTGATAATTATTACATGGTAATTAGTTTTAAAATGTATCATATAAACTATACTTTCTCTGGATTTGGTTACAGCACTGTAAAAATATGTATATTAAAAAAGGACGTGATGCATATGTTTTATGTTTCATAAACATAAACATAGTATGCATATTACCTTTTACCAATTAAAACGGATATAGAAACTACAAAGAGTTTTACCTTGAAGAAGGGATGTGTGTAGTTTACGTTGATCCTTAAGCTCTATTTCTTACATAGTAAGGATCTATGATAAAGATTAGACATGATTAACAGATTGTTAAGATTTGAAACAAATGACCCCACAGCCTCATGTGTCTGATACTTGGTCCCCAGCTGGTGACCTTTTGGGAGGTTATGAAACCTTTAGGATCTAAAACCTACTTGAAGGAAGCTTCTGAGTGGTGGCTTATGACACTGGCACCCTAGGCCTGCTTCCTGTCCTAGATCTCTTTCTAGATTCACATGGCTGTGGAAAAGCAGCTGTCCTCCCTTCCTGCTCCTCTGAAGCTAAACCCCCATGCTCTGCATCTTGACGCACCGTATCCCCTCTGACTGTG
Organism: Rhynchomys soricoides; assembly: GCA_019843965.1. Lineage (NCBI taxonomy): Eukaryota > Metazoa > Chordata > Mammalia > Rodentia > Muridae > Rhynchomys > Rhynchomys soricoides. Next base: position 132,407 of record JADRCH010000087.1, on the reverse strand, counting down.
AGCCTAAACAACCCCCCAACCCCCGCCTTTAATTTGCTTCTTATCAGACACAGAGCCAAAAAGGTAAGGAAAACACTGGTCGTTCTCCTTGGAAAAATGAAACCCACAGGTTTCCTTTCTGGAAATAATCCAATACAGAATAAAAAAGCAACTCCAGGTTATAACCATACCATCCGCTTGGAAGTTCGAAACTAAAACTTTAGCAGTAAGTCGTTAAAATATGCATCGTGCAGATCTGGTCATGATGCTTCATTATAGCAACATACATTTGTGATAAACACATGTTTTAAAACATGGTGAGTACAGACTTCAGGACATGGGTGATCTTGGTTAGGGAGAACAATGTAGAAGCATACCCCTAGTTGGCAATGACTGCTGACAGTCTTGTTCTAGGAATGCAGTTATCAGCTATATAACATACAAATATGCTCCGTATACTTGCATATTGAAAATGCTAAAGACAAAAGAAAAATCTGTGTAACTGCTACTATGACTAACAGTTTTGGGGAGATGTAGTAGTCCTCTGTCTTATTCAGAACTTTCCACTCTCGAGTGAGGTTCTGTTTCACACAGTCAGTCAAGACATAAAATATTAAATTGAAAAGTCAAGGCATACGTAACTCTTCCCTCCCTGATTGCTCTTCTAAGTGGCACAATGGCTTCTTACACAGTCTACCCTGGATGCAAATCGCTCCTTTATCCAATATTTGCTTTCTCTAGATGCTAATCATGTATTAGCCATTCTAGAACCATCTTGGTCGTAAGAGCAATTACCTAGGCATATTGCTTTTGCTCAGGTAGCCTTTATTTTATTTAGTAGTGCTCCCAAAGCACAGGAGGGGTGGTGCTAGTGATTCAAATATATCTAAGAAAATCTAGAAAGTCCTTCATTTAAATTTAAATGAAAAAGCCAGGCATAGTGGTGAACACCTTTAACCTCAGCACCTGGGATGCAGAGGCAGGCGGATCTCTCAGTTCTGAGCCCAGCCTGGTCTACAGAGTAGATCTAGGACAGCCAGGCCTGCAAAGAGAAATATTGTCTTGAAGCAAGCAAACAAACAAACAATAAGCAAAAAATAATAATAATAATAATAAAATAAATGAAAAAACTGAAAAAGAAAGGAACAATGTATATTGATATTGCCAGCATCCACAGTGAAAATGAATCTTTTGTCTCTGAAACCACGAAAAGAAAAAAGGAATCTATAATGTTATGACCACAGTGTGTGATAAACGGTTAATATGAAAGATGCATTAAGTCATAGCTTCAATACCATCTGTGGTTAGAATCCACTGTAGGCATTGGGCTGCAAGCCTCTATGAATACAGAATGGCTATTGTATATGATGCCATTTACATACATTCATTATTAACAGGTATATTTTCAGTCGAATGTTATATCTAGAAAGGATATAGTGTATTTTTTATATTGGGCATGTCATATTTAAAAAGACCTATTAGTTGCCAAGAACGATGTCAAATTTCAGCTTTAGACCAACTTCTTGGCCAATTAGATCCTACTTCTGAGACATAAAGTTATTTGCCTTGTGTAAAAATCTGTCATTAAATACTTCCCATCACACTGATGTACTAGGTTCCCTGGCAACCTAATAAACACAAAATTACCCTCAAGATCCTCTTGAAAAATCCTCAAGAAGGTCTTGAAAGATCTGATGACGCCATCATTATGGACTTCGATGTAGTAAGGCCTATGTAAATGTGTAAGACATTTGCTAGCACTCAGGCCAATGAAGACCGATCTAATGCCAGTATTCATCGTCTTCTGTTTCAATAGAGGTGTGTGGAAGTTGGTCACCGCTGGACAGTATGCCTCTGCCACACTACTCACAGTGCTCAATATTTCTTATTCAGGAAGAGTTTCATCCAGGTTAGTTGTACTCAGCCCACTCCCTTCTTCTAACTGCTGTCACAGCGGTGTGTGGATGAGTGCTCCAACAGCGGGGAGCTACTCAATGGGGCTTGCAGCAGAGAGTGACTCAAGATGAGAGGAGAGCCTTGTAAATCAGCCACTGAGACACCCGTCAGGGCGGTGTGCCCTTTCTCCACTGCTGCAGTCATGAAGTCATAGGCCTGCCATGGGGCTAACATATTATTAAAATAAATCACTGGCCTGAAGACTTGCATTTAAATACCAATTAACTCATAAGTAAGTGGGAAGGAGCTGACTCGTCTCACCCAGAATGCTGTTTGGAGAAGTCGCTGAAATCACTACTCCCTGTTGAGATCTTTGCTTTCATAGGTGCTGAGATACACAGAGAACAAGAGCCAGCCATATAAGTAGAGGCCTTGTAAGTAGAAGGTTGGAATTCTACTAACAAAACTCCCCTGCTTCCACAAAACAAAAGTGAAGTGGGTACAAGGTTATTTCAATGGGGTCATGAAACTTCCATGGCTTGAGATGCTCACTCAATTGTTAAATGAAATTATCAAATTCATAAATTTCATTTACTTACTATTTTTTACTTTCTCTGTGCTACACTGGCAACTCATTGAAATGGAAAATGTGCTGTTCCCTCCCCTTTGTCACTAAGTCCCTTCCCAGGTAGAAACTCATGGAGACACAGAATTCACTGTCTGAAGGCCAATAGCTACAAACAGCTCTACATTCCTAGTATGCTGTGGCCCGTGCCCATATGCATGTGACAGTAACTTCTGTGACTAGTTGAGTAGAAGTTTCTTGACTCTGAATTGTATATCAAAGGTCTAGACTCATTTATCTCATGGATGCTGAAGTCTCACTTTTGAAGGATGAAGGTGTCTCAACAAGGAGCTTTTGACTGGCCCCCTTCAGCGCTCTGGTATTTTCTTCTTAGCCCACTTTCTTGTCAGAGACACACACTCTATGCTTTCACAGAGTGTTCACAATCAGAATATAACCATCATAGTAAGGAAGAAGGTTTTCTACAGAGAGACATTTGTTCCCTCCTTTGGCCATCAAACTATTGGAATGGCCATTCCCCAAGAGACCAGAGTTTCTCCAGGAATCTCACACAAGAAAAAGGAAAGGGATAAATTCTGGTGCCAGTCAGAGAAGACACTCGTCTCCCAGCAAGAGGTGTCATACACTTCTGCCAACTTGTTGAATGAACTAGAACCCAGACAATGATGGTTCAATGGTGGGCAGGACCACACCTTGACCACCTGGTACTTAGTATTCCAAATTTATTGTCTCTTCTTAAATCTAAACTTCATGTCAGAACCTCAAAAATGGACTTGAGGGGTCACCAGTATTTTGATTGTTTGTTTTGTTGTTGTTGTTGTTTTGTTTTTGTTCTCATTTCCAGAATTACCATACTGAACAAATCTTTCTCTGGTTTTCACTATCATTTAGCTTGTTTAATTAGACTATTTGGGTCAGGTGGCTGAACCTAATTAGTTAGGGCTACCAGAGCCCAGGGCTTTGACCCTAAATACTCCAATGACAAGAATGTATTCTATCCCTAGGATGAATGGCTCTGCCTCGGAGCTAAGGGCTTTTACATCACTCTTTCTTGTGATATAATAGTTATGACAGATTTCAAAGGTTTCCTGCATGCTTATTTGTTTGTATTACTCATATAAAACTTGAGCTTCCCACCTCACATGTCAAATGACTACTTTTTATGTTTGTCTTTTTCTAGATGTAGACTTTGTTCAACCTACCACGAAGGAAGCCCTGATCTTGCTAGTGAAAAAGGGGGAGAAAACACTACCTGTCTTCCTTGTTCATAATCCTAGTGGCCTACAGGTATGTTATAAAAACTCACATCCTATTAAGTCATTATTTTTCTACCTTGCTTATCCAAAGCTATCAGGTAATGAACCATAATCTGAAATCAGATGCATGGCCACAGGCCCAAGGAGAGTCTCTTCCTTGACATGGTATATTGTTCTAGTTCTTCTGGGGAACAAAGGATCAACAGGCATTGTGACTCCAGAGAGGACTCATGGAACATCTTCCAGATGACTTCAGCTCTCTCCTGTATCCACCTGAGAAAGCTGTTCTCATGGGGAAGGGGTGCTATTAACAGACTAAAGGTCAGGGGATGATGGTAAACAACGGTTGCTCTTCAGCTTCTAGTATCTGCTGAAAGCTTTGATCTTTGTGCTTTTTCAAGTATCTCAGGATAGGCAGAACTTGCCATAGGTATGCAGTCAGCGTGGCAAGCTTAAACTACCCCAGGGTCTTACCTGGCATGCCCCTCCTTCCCTGGAAGAAGAACCCAGGAAAATCCATTGAGATTGGTATTCCTTGCCTGAGTGTCAGACTTTAGATGGTATTCAGGAACATATGAATCTTTCTATTCAGTTCTAGGAAACGAAAGCTGAGTTCCTTCCCTCTTAGAAGTTATAGAGGTTACTAGAAAACCCCAGGATGCTGCTTCCTCAGTCTCTTAAAGAGTGATAGACTCCATTCTCTTCAGAGTGTCCACAAGTAGCTGTTTTGTTTCTCAGCCATTTTTCATGTCTAAAGTGCTTCCTCATTATACATTCCTTCTGGCTTTAGCCTTAATGAGGAGTGATTGATGCATTTATTAGCTATTAAGAGAAGTGACTAACACTGCTGAGATATAACACGGAGAACATGTGTCACGTAGCAAGCGGTGTATGTATATGTCTTTGTGTCTGTATGTCTGGAAGTGAGGATCTGTGCTCCCTTTCCTTTCCAACCACCTTCTTGTTCACATAAGATTACATATGGGAAGCCCTCATATGATTTGCTTTCTACAAAGCCAGGGAATTACAGAGCTTCAGACAAGAAAGTCTTACTTTTAATATGAAAAATGGGATTGAAAGCCAGAGTTTAGAAAGCAAGACATAAGGTCATACTTGAACTTTTTGAGAAAACAAAGAACATGATTTGTTTTGATCTGAGAACTGTTTTCTACACCAGAGCAAAAAGCTTCCTGCTCAGCCTTCCTGCCCTGGTATCCTAAGAAATGTCTATGAAGCAATAAAGTTTTCTCAGGGGGGTTTCATTACTGAAAGGACTCATTAGGAAAGACATTAAAATACAAATTACCTCATAAACTATTTAGCTCTACCCCAGTGGGAGCTTGCTTATTAGGGCCTGAGCTTTGTACAAATAGACCTAATCAATTAAGCTTCATTAGAAACCAAAGGTTTCTCAAACAGAATGTGTAGGTCAGGGAACAGCTGCTGAAGGCCTTGATTAGAAAGAGCCTCTTTCAAGTTCGCATTTTTCTATAGATTATCACTTTCTCCAAAGATGAAAACATGCGAGCATACTTTCACTCTACTTCTGAGAACACCTGAGTTACTTCTGAGAACACCTGAGTACTAGGTGTTTGGTAAAATCTGGCTAAGAGGCGTGACTGTGACATAACATCACATTGTTTCTTCTTCTACAGAAGTGCCAGGAGGAGGTAGAAAGGTACTCAGAGCATAAACCTCACAGAGACACCCATTCTCAGAGTCTTCCAAATGCACCCATGTGCCTCTGAGAGAAAGTACTATGCAAGTTTGTGCTTGGGATCTCTTTCCTTTGCTTTCCAGACCGAGGAATGGACTATTCTACAAGCTCTGTATAGATAAAGGAAGAACTATCCCTTGGAAAGACTAGCACAGCAAAGCTGGTCTTTACAGATTCTCACAAAACTCTCTCTGGAGTTCAAGACTTGACTTTACAAAGAGAAATCAGGGCTCAGAAGTTGCTGGCTAGGTGTGTGTGTGTGTGTGTGTGTGTGTGTGTGTGTGTGTGTGTGATGTGTCAATGTAATTATATTTATATGTCTATGTTATATGCATGTGCATACAGAGCCATGTATGCTCATGCACCAGCCTGAGTTATCTTCCTTTATTAAACTCCATTTTACTTTTTGAAATAGGCTCTCCCACTAAGCCTGTAACTCACTTGTTTTGCTAGACTGGCTGGCCAGCAAGCCTAAGGAATCTCCTGTCTTTGGCTCCCCAACACTGAGATAGCAAGCACAGACCACAAGGGCAGCTTCTTATGTCAGTGATGAGGATACAGACTCAGATGCTTCTTCTTGCATAGCAAGCACTTTCTTAAAAACTATTTATCAAGTCCCCTCCCAACCCCTAGATGTTGTAGATTTAAAGATCTGCTTTTGGAAACTTCTGTGACTTCATGTGCTTGTTGGCTTCTTGCTCAAATATATGTGCTGAACTCCTAATTCTCAATACCCCAGAGTGAGATTTTGTTTATAGATAGGTCCTTTAAGGCCAAAATGAGGTCCGAAGAAGAAGAAGAAAAGGAATAAGGAGGAGGAGGGAGAGGAGGACGAGGAAGAGGAGAAGGAGGAGAACAACAGGGGGAGGAGGAAGCTACTGACAGCACACAAAGGGAAAAGTTTGTGAAGACAGGGGAAGATTGTCTCCTACAAACCAAGGAGAAAGGCCTACAATAGATCCTGTTCATCTTGGTGCTTCAAAGGAGCAATCCTGTAGATTCTTTGACCTTGACTTTCAGCCTCTAGAACCAATGATGTTTAAAAAGCTATGCAGCTGGGGTGCTTTTCTCAGGAGCCAAGGGGCAGCAGCTTCCTCTGTTTTCTGTTGTCTGTCTCCTTAGGTTCTACTGTGCACCTGGCCCTGATCTTTCCCTCTCACTGGACATTGCCCTCAACTCCATTCCCATACAGTAAAAACACCCACAGAAAAGGCAACAGTGTGTGATAGTGGCTGGAAAATTCCCAAGCACATCTCGATATGGATATGGGAGTTGATGAGAAATGACTTATGTTCTCAGGGATTATAAATATGTCCTCCGGGTGTACAAAAATGTTAACTAGACCACACTGGCATTGCCAGGGTTGAGGAGAAGGTGAAGGATTACTCTTACTTGAACAGACATAAGCACAGTGAACTGTTTCGATGAGCTCAGCCCTCTCAGCAGGTAGACTTAATCGTTCTACAGACCGCAGCTATCACTCATCTTTCTGCTTTCTACAAGGCAAAGAACCAATCAATTCTTCTGACATTAGAAAGTGACAGTATGTCAATTGAATGTGAGAACAGCTCACTGTGGCTATTTTTAAGGTCTATGAAAATGTCGGTTTCTTAAAGCAGTAGGAGATACGTGCTCTTGTTAGGATCGAATCCCAGGAACATTGATTTCTACTGTTTTATGATCATTACAGCTCTACTTTGTAAATCAAGGAATGGTGCAGAGTTGCCATAATGGGGCTCACAATGATAAAAGAAGAAATAATTCAAGATATGCCTACTTTCAGAAGAATAGAGGTATCTTAATGCCTCGGACTGGGGTGCAGCTCAGTAAAGAAGTATGCTTGACTTGCAAGCCTGAGATCCAGGTGCAATTCTCAGCACCCCAAACACAAAACAATAATCTGATAAATAAATAATACACCTTATCCTGGTGTGTGTCTAGGGTGGTTGTAGTCAGCAAATTTTCTTCAAAGAAAAACCCTTTCCTTTCTGCTCCCTGAAGTCCAGGTGGCAGTTACCACAACAAATAACAAGTGTTGTCCTTGGGGATGTGGAAAGGGGACTGTTGTCCCATACCCCTCCACTTTTCTATCAACATGTAAGGATCTGTCTGATGCACTGTGGAATTAGAAGGCTTTTGTGGGCAGTCCTGGGAAAGTCGCTGTCTCTGACCTGTCTTGTGAGGACAAGTGTTTTTTGAGTTCTGAATGACTGACAGTTGGAACCCCTTCCACATTTGTGAAAAGTGGGAATTGCTTTAACCGGAACTGCTTGTAGAAGATCGACCAGAAAGATCCAAGGGAAGCTCTGAAAAGTCACATGAAAGGTGTTCCATTCCTTAGCATTCCAAGTAAGGCAGGACCTTCTAATCAAATGGGAGCCAAACATGTAAAACCCTCACAGGGCCAGGTAAGATGTTCATATGAACTCATGATGCTGAGAAGCTGAACAAAGAAGCCAGAGGGCCGCATGTACCATTGAGCTTCTTTTACATGAGAAAATTTACATTTAACTAAAATCTAGAAATGTAGGAAATGAATATTAAATAACAATGGCACATTAGAATAAAATTTCCTTTTCTCCCAACGTTTATGCCACCTCCCTTACTGCCTTTTTGTTTTACAAAGGCTTACGTATATTGAAGAATTTTCTACCTGAAGAGATCAAGAAGTAAATGCTAGTAATACCTTTTTAAAGGAGATTATCAGTGGAAGTATGGAAAACTGTTTTGCCTCATATTTCATTCATGATATTATACAGTTTCTAAAAATCTGCTGCATACTGGACTCCATGTATACTGTATAGGGTGGTTACCAAAGTCTCTCTCATTCTTTTGAGTTTATCTTTCTTGGGATGACTTGGAACATTCCTTCAGAAGGCTCTCTGAGACTGGTGATGTTCAAACAAGTACCATCATAACCCATGGAAGGCCTCGTGGCTGCCAGGATACCCAGGATCTCAATGGTAGACATTCCCAGCAGAGCTAAAATATCAGGGAGAAGGGAAGTGGCCATTGGCAGAGTCTGCTAGTTAAAAACACACCTGTAACATGCCAGGGGTGAATTTTAAGAGATCTGACTTTTATAACCCAGAGGATAAACGTCTCAGGTTCATGGTTGCTTACTAATGTTTTCGCTGCATCTGTCCAAACGGTCTACCCTGTAATTTCAGAAATGTGAGCTAGATCACTGACTAGTTGGTAGGTGGATAGGGAAAACCTGCCTTTTTAGTCCTTAAGTGCTTCTAGCCTATCTATCAGCCGGTTATTTGCATAATCCGAAACCCTCCTCTACCCAAATCCTTTCTTCAGCCATCCAACGCAAACAAGATCTGGCTCTGGTTCCCTGAACTAATCCACACTAACACTATTTAGAAGGGAGGCTGTTCCTTGTAAGTTAGCAGAGCCAAATAAGCTCCCTGCAGCACAAAGAGAGGTTTAATAGAAAGACATTCATGAATATGCCAGTAGGAGAAGCTCAGCTTCTAGGGTGGCTGCTGAACTTCAATACGACACCAACATAGAAAAACTTCAAGGTTTTTCAAAGCAAGGTAAAGAATTTAATTCCGCCTCTCCTGAATTCTAATAGATCTTCAAGACCCCGATCACGAAACAACAATTTCACCAAGAGCATAGACTGGCTTCAAGTCTAAATTCTCCTTCCATATACACACATGTTTACACTTGAAGTAACAAACTCAAATACAAGGGCCGCCTTCTGAGAGGAGTGCATGTAAGTTATTTAGAGGGTGGAGAGAGAGAGAGAGAGAGAGAGAGAGAGAGAGAGAGAGAGAGAGAGAATATGCATGGTGCAGTTGCACACACATGTTTTCCCTGGTATTTGGGATTGAATTTTGAATTTAGGGTCTCCCACATGCCAGGTGAGTTGTATAGAACTGAACATCCCTAGGCATGGTTTTGGTTTTGGTTTGTTTGTTTCACATTTATTTTGAGACAGTCTCTAAATTGTTCAAGCTGGCTTTGAGTTCATTCTATGTCCAGATAGCTTTGAATTTAATATCCTTTTGCTTCAGCCTCCCAGGTAGCTGGGGTTATAAATCTGGACTAATTTAAATTAAAAATAATTTTTTATATAAGTGTGTAGTGTATATGTGTGTGGGGTGGTGGTGGTGGTGGTGGTGGTGGTGTGTGTGTGTGTGCGTGAGTTTGTGCACACACATCTCTGTGTGCATGTTTTAAAGGACTTAAATGCAAAGTTTCTTACACAGTAGGCAAGCACAGCACTCTACCACTGAGCTACATTTCCCCCATCTGGGGACCCACTACTCCTGCATTATAAAAGCCTTGTATTTCTCACCTCTAATGCTGAGCTCTCAAACCCTGCCTTAGGGGAAGCAGCCTGTGTACATGAATAAAAGAGCTTGCTTTAATTAATTGCCTGCTTTAATTAATTTGGCCATGATGGTTTGGGTCAGTGGTCTTTCTCCTCCCATCTTTGGAATTAACAACTGTATATTCTCCCTGGGAAATCAGTCTTTCCCACTCTTCATATTTGCTTATATTAGCAAGTGCTGATGCATAGACATTTCTATGGTGACGGGATGTTCCTATCTGTGCTGTATTCTGTGGGAGCCACTGGCCACAGGTAGTTATTTATACTTAAAATTTAGGCACTAAGATTTAGCACTGTATTTTAGATTGTAGTTTATTTTAATGAATTTAGAATTTAAATATCCATATGCTGTTGGTAGCTACTGTACTGTAGAGCACAGGGACTGGATGTGGCTGTGAAATCTTCTGAAAGAGTTACTGAGCAGTCTTTCTCTCCCCACTCCTTGCTAAGGGAGATTCCACAGTTCTGCATCTGACTGTATCATCACACTTAACATCATACTTAGTCATCCATTTATGAACTTGATTCCCCTATGACAGTGTGAGGTCCTAAAGGCTTCCGTTAGGAACACAATGTCTTTAATGTGTGTTTCTATGGACAAGTGTAAAGCAGAACTTTAAAAATACTCAGTCAAGATTTTCCGGGTACAGAATGAATGAGCGAACTGATTGCTCTGTAGAAAGCTAGAGACATTTCCTCACAACAAATCTGTGAAACCAATCTGTTGCAACAAAATGGATGACGACATTCCTGGTGACGTGTGACCAACCGTCTTTGCCTGAGGAGGTGACAGAGCCCTTTATCTTATCTTTCACTACAAACTCATACTCTGTTTTATGCTGAACTGGAATTTAGAACAACTTGGTTTTAGATAACTCTATTCATTAAGCCATGGCTCTGTTCAGACTTGTTCCTCAAGAAAATTCCCAGAATTTGCTACTGTGACAGAATGAGGTGAGCATGCTTTTGCTCTGATCCTGTATTCTTAAATAGCTCACACTGGTCTATAGGACAGCTAGACTCATTCGTCAGACTTGAAAATAACCAAGACTTTACATCCAATTATCATGGTTGTTCCAAAGGGCTTGCTAGCCAACGTGCTTTCCTAGTAGCATCTGAGAGATGCAGTTACCAGAGTTCAAGGGGCTGGGGACCAATGCCTCTCATGCTAGCAATTCATCTAAGCCTGCTTTCAGAGTATAACAGAAGTTCTCATTTGAACAAAGAGTGATCCTAATTGTTTTAAGAAGAAAAGATCCTCGTTGGAATGGAGGTACTCAATGCCATATTGAGTGAACAGTTGCATCTCGGAGACAGGCATACTTCCAGTATCTGAAAAACTTACAGCAATTTCTGCAGCCAGAGTAAATGTCTGTTTTAAGCAATGGAATGTGTGATTTTATCCTTTGTATTCATTTTAACATTAAAATACTTAATGACAAAAATATTTTACATTCCTCTGATTAGGGATTATCCCTAATATTTAGTCAATCATAAAAATTGCATGTTTGAAATTTGAAAACACTCTGCTTTAAGGTGTTTTCTAAAGCAAGTCTTGAACAATTTGAAAAGAATTAAGAGTCGTCTTTATTTTACATATTTTAACTCATCTACAAATTTAAAGTAACAGCTGAATGAAGCCCATAGGTTCCTATATCCATGTCTCCACAGAGACCGTAGCAACTGAGTGAATTTAGGACCTGGATTCTATGGCCAGGGTCATCACATCTCTATTGAACGGCTAAAAGTAAGTCACGATCTCTTATAGCCCACACTTCTGCTCTCTCAGATTATAGCATTTACACAAGCGTGTTTTAAACACAAATTAAAACAGCAACAGAAATGTATCCTTTAAATGGGGATGGAGGAGAAAAAAACTTGTAGAAACAACTTACCATGTGCTAAGTGTATTACCCCATTTAACCTCTAAGATGACCTGTTCTTAGTTATCCTCATGCTTAAGGTGTGGAAATGGAAAAAAATTGAAAGGTGAAATTGCTAAATCAGGCACCATTGACACAGTACTGCCTCTTGATTCTCAGAGGAAAAACTAGCCTCATCTTACTCTTAATTACAATGTAACCAATGCTTCCCGTCCCAGTCTAGCCTAAAGAATAGTGTGAAATGTCCCACAGATCTTAAACTACAAACTTGATTTACTATTAAAGACATGGAAACTTGAGTGTTTTCTGATTCGGCATCCAAGATTTCAAACTTAGGCAAGCACAAGACGCTGGGTACAGTCCTCAGCTCCAGGAAGAGAGAATTTCAAATCTTAAAACTAACTAACTAACTAACTAAAGCAGACCTTCTATGACCTGCAGTGATTTGAACTTCTGGGTGCAGCTGAGAGCGGAACCTCAGAGTCATGGTTGCGATGTGGCTCCCATTCCCACTTGCCTGCTTGGGTACAGGAAAATGATGTATGCACATGTGTTAGGAGAGTTACAGCAGACCAAGAAAACACCTCAGGACTGTCACTGTCATGTGGCCTGACTGTCCACCACCGCATGGTTGATATGACCACTAAGTGTCAGTGGGTCACTGTCACTAACACTCTTCTGTGGCTGCTGCAATCCAATCCCCATGCTGTGTTTAGGTCATCAGAGCAGACATTCAGCATTAAAGGGTCATATCTGAGGCCCATGTCTAAAGCCCAAATCACTGGACTGCCACTTGTTGGCTGCCTGGCTTTGGGTGTTGTCCTCTGTGTATTAATTTATATGTCTGTGCAAATGAGATGGCTATGCCAGAGGATTAATAGGATTAAATAGCACAATGCATGGAAATGTGTGGTTCAAGTGCTCCCCACGCTGTCTTTCACTGGATCTTTACCACACAAAAGACATACGGCAACAGGACCGACCATCAACATTCAGTGCATATTTGATATGGTTGTATATTAGTAACCCATATGCATTCCTTAGACAAAGAGATACTTGGTGCCAGGTATATGCCAGGTGTTCAGATCTTCCCCTTCTGGGAGCCAGATAGGTAAGGAGGTTAGAGTCAGGTTAACAGAGGACTCGCTCAACTTTAAAATAATTGACCTCACCCATGAGGCTTAAGTTACTCATGCTTCCTGTTTAATGTTTACAATTCAGAGTGGATTTAGCAACCCTTAACCCTCCAGGAATGATGGTGAAGTTTAGCCAATAAAAACTCATACGGTCCCAGGGCAACACGTGAAATGAACATGGCTAGAGATTGGCTTGGGGTCGAAGCAGAAGCTGCTCAATTCTAGCCAGGTCGTGGTGAATGGTCTGAACACCGAAGCTACTTAGGTAAATGTTGGAATGAAGAAAGGCTCAGAGAGATGAGCACAGGAGATGTGGTAGAGCCACGCCGAGGAAGCCAGGAGTTCAGCAATAAATAGTCTGAGTAACTATAAAAATCAGAAAGCTTAAAGAGATTAGAAGAAGAAAACCCAAACCACAGAACATTACTTCCAAGAAAAAGAGTGAGGTAGAACAAACAGAAAGTCTAGAGAAAAATAAATCCCCTATTAAAAGCACATTTTAGGTGTGTGCTTGATGTTACAGAACAGAGACATAATTTAGTGAAATAAGGCAGGGGTGAGGGTCAAGGAATCAGAATCTGACAGACGCAATGACAAGACTGATTACTCTGTCATCACTCCTCAGAATGCCAGTCCCAAATCCAGGTAAGAAACATCGTTTTTTTTCTACTATGGAGGCTGAAAGGAGAGAATGACTTCAGTTCAAGAGTTTAAGACCAGCCTAGGCAATACAGTAAGACCCTGTAACAAAGAAGAGAGGAGGCGGGAAGAGGGCCTCAGAGGAAGGAGAAAGGGGAGAAGAAAGGAGGGAAGAAGGAAAATGTGTCTTAAATCTGGAGTATGGGCTCCTGGGGTGCATCTCAGTGTAGACTGTATGCCTAACACAGCAAGGCCCTGAGTTCAGTCCCCAGCACAGAGAGACAGAGAGAGAGAACAGGGCATGCAAAGTACACAGTTTTACAGAAGAAAGCTAAGTGGGCAAATGCACAAAATGATGTCCAACATTAACCAAGATATAGGAAGTGCAAACAAAAACTGATAAATATTTTGTGTCAAACAGAACAATCCTTAATATTCCTTGAAGGTTACAAGATAGGAATGTGGCATGTTCTCCCGTATCTCAGGAAGGAATAACGTTTGGTACGAATTTCATAGTACTTAAACTTTATAGTCCTTTTGAACTATTAATTGCAATCCTGGGACTCTCTGCTAAGGAAATAATCAAAGGGGCAATTAAGTAGTTTCGGGGTAGCTGTTTCTTTTACTTTTGTGATCAAAGAACTATTTCTAGTGAAAAATCCAAATATCCTGAGATGAAAATCACAGAATAGCTCATTTTTATATGAGATCCATGTCATAAATCATAGAACTATTAAAATGTTTATGAAAGATACTTCATGATAGGAGAAAACATTAATAATATTAAAACCTTAAAGCATAGGCTATTAACTAAGGAGGGTGATGCCAAGTTTACACAAAAAGGGAAAAAGACAAAAGAAAAATTTCATGTTAACATGTCTCCAAAATTTTACTATCATATGTTAAATATGACTCAGGCTATCCTGGATTCTATGAATACAAATCTACATGGTTTTTTGTTTTCCTTGAATTCTGTCTTATTGAGATTTCAATACTGAAGTGTCAATGCCTTTGACATCAGGCCACCTCACCTTCAGATGGTGTCTCATCATGGGCCTCTCTGGCAAGTGTTGCCCTTGGCTATGGTTAGCAGACTCCAGGGACTCACCATATTTGGTGAGTTGTGGAAAAGACATGCCAAACCTCTCCCTATCACAGGCTTGTCTGGGTCCTGAAAATTTACCATTCATGGGCTGAACAGTTAAGTTAAAACCTTGCCTTCTGCCAAAAACTTAAAAAAATAAGATAAGCAAATGAAGAGCCACCATCTTGGATGACAGAGTAGGTCACAGGAATACCTTGAAGTTATTCGTACCTTTCTCCCCATTTTCTTAAACAATATTTACCGGGAACATAGTGTATGTAACAATACAGCAAAATAGGGAGATGGAACAAAGTCAAATTGTCTTGTGCTCTAAGGTATGTTCAGGCTGATACGGGCAGGAAAGCTGACAATGGTCAGTGAGGGCTTCTTGGTGAGCAAAGGAGAAACAGAGGGCAAGCTGAATCCATCCTCAGAGAAGGTATGACTTCTGCCCTCTTGTGAAGCTGAAAAGACTTCTGGCAGATGGTACACTTGAGCGAAGTCTGATAACAAGTTTACAAGGCTCCAGGGGATTGTAAGCAGAAAAGACAGAAGTGGATAGGCCAGGCATCCACATGTGGTGGGGCACTGGGAAAGTGGGTGGAGAAGGGGCTGGGATGACCAAGAGCCAGACCAAAGCCTTGCATGCTATAGGAAAGGGAACGTAATGCAGCCTGCTTCCCTGTACTGCCAATAGAAGGATGTTGCATGAAGCAGTGCAGGTGAAACACTTACAGGTTCTGAAATTCTACCCGTGTGCCACTCACTCCTCAGGCCCCGGATTATGATACAAGCTTGTTCCCTACTTGCCTGTCTAAGGACATGAAGCCACAGTTGTGCAGCCATTGAAACACAGCTTCCATTTTAGTGACCACATAGAGAGTTTAGAAATGAACTCAATTTACGTATGCCTGTGTTGGTGGGGCTTAACGTTAAGAACCTTGTGATACGTTGAGTTCATGTTAAGATGAATATCACATAGTTCTCTCGGCTAGCTTCCCAAATGAAAGGGACACACAGAGGATTTAAAAGGATACCATCGGAGGAAAATGCACTCCGTTACTTTAGACATGACGATTAAATCCCTTTTGCTTCATTAAGAAAACCATGCTTAAAATCAACACTGTAGCACCACTCACTCCTAAGTCTGAATTTTCTCACGCAACTCTTCTGTCTTTAGCATATTAAAAAGAAAATCCTAAAGTACAAAGCAAACTTTTGTTATTAGCTGTGCTGGCCAAACTTTTGGAAAGTGTAAATTATACCCACTCCAAGAAATGAAACCCAACTCTATCTCTACAGAGCAGAATTTGCCTAGAAGCAGATCTGCTTGACTTTCTTTTTTCCTCCTTGGTTTCTGTGACACAAGCAGAGTTTGTTTGCACAGTGTTCCAAAGCAGACAAGGAAACACGTGTGTGCACATGTACACAGATACACAGGGAAGACACGCCCGAAAGCTTTGACAGGCAATGTTCCCAACCAGACTGTGCGTTCCTTGTCCAGATGTGGCTGACTTCAGGCTCAGGAACATTAAACTAATACAAAAACAAGACCCAGCAATGCACGTGCTGGGCTCCGTGACAAGAGGCCATGAGCAATGGAGATTGTATTTCACCTATTGTCATGGTGACCAAACCAGGGTGGATCCTGGCAGAGAGAAAAAGAAATAAAATCCAGAAGACAATGAGTTCTAGGAGAATGTCTGAGAGCAGGGAGAGCCAGGACAGAGATGGATCTGACTGAGAGATTTTTTTTCCCTCATTTTATAATGAGTGTTTTGCTTGCATGTGTGTCTATGCACCACATGCATGCCTGATGCCCATAAAATCCCGAAGAGAGCATCAGATTCTCTAAAATTAGTGTTACAGACAGTCGTGAGCCACCATGGATGCTGGGGATTGAACTTGCATCCTCTGAAAGAGCAGCCAGTGCTCTTAACCACTGAACCATCATCTCTCCAGGCTTGAGAATTTTTTTCTGGAGACAGGGCCTCACTCCATAGTCTGGTCTGGCCTCAAACTTGTGGGGAGACTTCTGTCTTGGTCTCCTTAGTGTTGGAACAGTAAGTGTGTGCCACCACTCCCAGTTGAACGTAGCTCTTTTTCAACATCCCTGCATGCTTTAGTAGCCTCAGACCTTACCCAACACAATTCAGAACTCCAAAGAGCCAAGCCAGATCCACAGGAGTCCCAAGAAGACGGTGCTAAGACAAGGGAACATAGGTTATTACAGGCAAAATCTAGACTATTTGTACTAGATGTCAAGAGATAAAACTGTGGTATGGATCCCTAGGGTGGCTTGTGAATTAAGAGAACATGACAGTCTCAGGTCTTCTCAACAAAGTCTCACCATCAGCCAGAAAACTGGGCCCACACCTTTGAGTCACAAGATGACTTACTTTGTTTCCCAGGGGCATGAAAGGGAAGCACAGCCTCGTCTCTCTCCATGTGCTTTACAGGATTGCTGTCTGCAGTAAGAACTCCAAGAAAGAGACACCTTGGAAAGCAGCTGGCTTGCCGTAACAGCTACAGACTAGCACATAGAAAGGGAACTTCGTCCAACTTGGAAATCAGGAATCCTGGTCAAGTCTTCCTCCTGTGACAGTTTGTGACCTTAGCCAAGTTATTGACTTGAACCTCAGACCATTGTTTATTAAATTTCCCTAAAACATTCCCAAGCTTCATTGTGCTTTGTGCTTTGTTCATAAACTCTAATTCTTGATTTCAAGAGAAGTGTCCTCGGGTTTGGGAGTCTGACCCACAGGGAAGAAAATGCTGTAGGAACTCATTCTGTCCCTGTGGAATTATCAATGACCTCAGAATCTAAACATTTACATTTTATTTGACAAATGACACGATACATCCCCCCATAGACACACAGTAAATGGGTACATTGAAGGAGCATATGACATGTCCTGCTCTCAACCAATAGAAAGTAGCTCTCTACTCTCAGTCAGATGCTGTTTAGTTTTTTAATAACAGTAGATAATAAGATCTAGCCCTGTCTTAGCTACACAAAACTGTGGAGAAGCCTTTTCTCTGGGATTTAGAGAGATCTGGAGACGTGAACAGGTATAATAAGCTAAGCAGTGGCTGGATCTGCACTGCTTCTGGGTTTATACCACCAACCTTTGTTATGCAGGCTTGCCATGAGTACTGGCTAGTTTTGGGTGTCAAACTTGACACAAGCTGGGCTTATCACAGAGAAGGGAGCTTCAGGTGAGGAAATGCCTCCATGAGATTCAGCTGAAAGGCATTTTCTCAATTAGTGATCAAGGGGGAAGGGCCCGTGTGGGTGGTGCCATCTCTGGGCTGGTAGTCTTGGGTTCTATAAGAGAGCAAGCTGAGCAAGCCAGGGGAAGCAAGCCAGTAAGAAACATCCCTCCACAGCCTCTGCATCAGCTCCTGCTTCCTGACCTGCTTGAGTTCCAGTCCTGACTTCCTTTGGTGATGAACAGTAACATGGAAGTGTAAGCTGAATAAACCCTTTCCTCCCCAACTTGCTTCTTGGTCATGATGTTTGTGCAGGAATAGAAACTCTGACTAAGATACCATGGAAAAACAAGAAATGACATGACATAGCAGGACGAGGGAAATGTCAAAAGAGACCTGAACCCAGGCCTGTGACCGTACCTCAACAGATCCTGTAGTGTGTGGATGGAAGAATCTCTTAAGCTCTGTGTCTATAAAATAAGGATTTTCAGGGCTTCTGGGAAATTCCATGGCATCATGCATTTGGAAACACCTTGCAGTTTGTAAAGGGCTCGCCATAGACAAGGCTCAAAACTGGGGCTCATGCGCCAGTACTGTATCCTATCAGTTGCTTGTGCTTTCAAAATGTCTCAGATTCGCTCTCACCAGACTGTCAAAGGGTTAAATGAGAAGACATTACAGCATGCATCCCATCTTTCCTGCCACATACAAAACAAGTGCTTAATTAACGCTGACAATTACTATTTTCTACCACAGGACTCTAAAGGGCAAATTGCCTATAAAATGAGACATGTTGAATGTGTTAGCGAAAACATTCTCATGGAATCTTACATAATTCCTATTAGCCTGCTCCTTGGGCAGTGGTTTTCAGAAGAGCAGAACAAGAGGATTCAGAAGAAAAAAAAATATGGTCACTTAGTCCAGTCCATCATCGTGTTTTGATTACTAGCTGCAGGGACACATGGCTGCTAGCATGACTCAAAAGTTAATGAGAGTTTCCTTAGAGTCAACAGCACTTCCTGCCCCGCCGGGAAGCTTCAGAGCAGCAGACAGGGAGTCATTCATGGCCATTTACTTCTGCACTTTTAGGAAACGGAGCAGGGCTGATTGAAGCCAATGGGCCTACATTTCTAAACGGTGCCAGTGCGATGCTACCAGAGGATTGCTTTGTCATGGGTACTCTCCAGGCAGCTTCACGGGGAGTTGGGTTTGCCTGTGATTTATCTGTTGGACAGTGGGTGGCCAAGGGGCACCAGAGGGCAAACAGTCATCCCACTTGATAATTAGGGAGGGGAAAGGCAAACACAAACACACCCAGGTTGACATTCAAAACAAAGTGAGTGTTTAACCAAGGCTGGCTCACTATACCACCCTAATTCTCTGTCTGAGACCTGTAAGGAGGAAGCCATTAGCCAATGGCAGAGCTGCTGCTGCTTTCTCAGTGGTGCTGGGCAACAAAGCCACAAGCCAGGTTGAAAATTAAAGGCCCAAGAATGGAGCCCAGCTGTGTGCTTTATCGAAGACTTGATTTCCCTAAGTCTTCAGAGGGCTGTAGCCCCCTCCCCTAAAGTTCTTACCTCTTCAGTCTTTTATTTCTGTGTTCTTTCCCACATACACATATTTAAGTAGTTATTCAGTTATGGTCATCACCCCTATAGATGAACTAGTGACCATGAATGAGTGAAATCCAGCGTGACTGGTCAGTCCATCATAAGGGAAGAAACGTCACTGGCTATAGATTGCTTTCAATTCCGAGGAGAGGAATGGCATTATTCCAACCTCTGTTTCTAAAGAACACACACACACAAACACACCCACACAGAGAGAGAGAGAGAGAGAGAGAGAGAGAGAGAGAGAGAGAGAAAGAGAGACAACATATATAACGTGTGTGGGTGTGGGTGTGTGTTTGTGTGTGTGTGTGTGTGTGTGTACTGCTTTCCTCTCAAGAAAAAGCATGATGGGCATTGTTTAGATATCTTTCCAAAATATTAAATTTGGCTGACTATACCTTACAAGCACATCAGTTAGCTTAGAATTTCTGTGGTTTTGTTCACCTCTTCTCGGCCCCATCCGTATTCTCTACCAGTTCCATCTCGCACATCTCCTTAGCTAGGCTGGTTCCTTGCATACTGTAAACTGCACTTTAGACAGCCTAGTTACACCCCTTTTCATTCACAGGCCTTTGACAGTTCAAGGAGCCTTCAGAGTTCTTTCGGAGGAGCTTCGAGTCAATCAAGTGAGGGAGGTGTATGTATAACAGTAAAAAGTGGCAACAAAATGTGTTGGGTAAAGAGGCAGCAGAGATGGATCAGTGAGGGAGTCCAGCAAGCTCTGGATATCTGGAGGGGGACACTCCAAATCTACTGTGTTGATTCAGAGGTCCAAACTAACCTTGCCCCCACCATCTACATATAAATGTATATAAAAGTAATTTAATTTAAGATGATAGCTGCTGACATCCGGTAGCTCTGGCATATTTGTATCTTTAAGTTCAATGTTACAATTAAAAGCTTTGTCATTGAGCTGTAGTATTTGGATGATACACACGAAGCCCTGGGTCCAAATCCAACTGTGGCATAAGTCAGGCAAGAAGATGCACATCTATGATCCCAGCATTCAGATAGATGGAGAGAGGAAGTTTCAAATTTAAAGCTTCTCTCCCTAAGCTACCTAGGAAGTCTGAGACCAGTTAGGCTATATGACTCTATGTTAAACAGACCAAAACAAAAAATATCTTTGTCATTAGAACTTTCATTACCAAGAGACAGTTTTTGCTAAATAATGTGTCATTAAGTCAGTTTTTAAACCTCTTTTCCCATGTTGTCAAGTAGGGGCAATGTGTTCTGCATGTGTTTTCTGGGGACAGTGTCAGACACAGCCATACACAAGTCTTTTCCTAGAAGCAAAATTCTCCAGCCTTCACTCACCTTGTTCAAACTGAAGGTAAAAGCTTCAGAGCAGCCAGAGCCTCTGAGAGCAGCTGGCCCTATGCCATCCTTCATTTTATCTAGCTTCTACACCGTGGTAGTCACCTAGTCTACAGTAAGATGAAAGACAGGGACACAGACAAGTTCCCACAGTTCATTCAGCTTCCAGACTTACTACAGATTCCACCAAAGCTAGATAGAATTTATCTAATTCCCACAAAAAGAAATCTAATCTCACACCCTTGGGAAGTTGAGTCAAGAGAATCAAAAGTTTGAAGTCATCCTGGGCTACCTAATGAGTTCAAGTGAGGTGGAGTAACTTAATAAGACCCTTTCCCAAAATAAAAATAAAAGGAGACCTGGAGATGTAGTCAGTAGGGCCACTCTAAGAGAGGGAAAGAAAAGAAGGAGAAGAAAGTGGGGAAGGAAAGAAGCCATTTGTCCTAACTGAGAACATCACACTCTGGTCCTCCTGCTCAGTTCTGTGCTGTAGACTGGGACGATGCCTGTCCCATGATGCCTGGCATTTGCCTTTCCTTCTCTGTCTCCCTTTCTCTGCTGTTTCCTTTCCCATCTCCTCATGCTCATCCCAACCACCCCACGTCTTTCCCTTTCTCCCTTTAATGTTACGATACCCACCAAGTACCTAGTGAATTGAGTTTTCACAGACCCCACTTCCAAGTAAGACACCCAGAACCCAAGAATCCGTGGAACATTCTTGTAATTTAGGATAATTAGAAAGATGTAGGGGTCCCAGTGGCCTCAGTTCATTCATGATCCCCAAATGAAAGCCTATATGTACGTGTGCACTGTAAAACTGTGACACCAGCTCACCACCAGCTTCAGAACCTATACAATTTTTAACCAGCACTACAATGAAGATAGGTACAATAAATCAAAGATTAGCACATGTGCTTTTTAGTTAAGCTTACCCCAAATTAGTACAATTCTGAGTTTGGTAAGAAACCCAGATTTTTTGTTTGTTTGTTTCTGTTTAGTTTTTTTTTTTTTTTTTTCACCAGAGAAC
Organism: Rhynchomys soricoides; assembly: GCA_019843965.1. Taxonomy (NCBI): domain Eukaryota; kingdom Metazoa; phylum Chordata; class Mammalia; order Rodentia; family Muridae; genus Rhynchomys; species Rhynchomys soricoides. The sequence goes on along the minus strand of JADRCH010000087.1, from coordinate 110,713 downwards.
AGATGATGTCCAGCAAGACAGTTCCTGGTCCGTGAGCCTCTAGCAAAGTTGAACGTTGAAATAAGCCCTGTCTTGTGATTTTGTCCACTTCCAAGTTCAGGAATGATGGCTTTTGTTGGGAGCCAATGGAGAATCTGAAATGCATCCTCCTCTGACACTGCATCCTCAGGAGAGTCAGGCTGCAGCGCTGAGGTGAGGCCAACTCCTCCTCAGTAGCTGTTTGCTAGTGTGTTCTGAGAACACACCCTGCCGAGGACATTCATCACAAAAGCCCCTGTGTGACCTTAGGAAAAGTCCTTGAAAACAGTGAAACAAGAGTCTTCATTGAAATCTGGAATCCATTCCAGTCTCACACAGGAAGAAAATTAGGCATAGAACAACAAAGCCTGCAGTTCAGAGAAACCTGGGGAGGTTCTGGCTGACATTAAAATCATGGAAGACTTTCCCTCCCTTAAATGCTTGGTATTTCATCAAATCTTTTCGTCTGTGCATCCCCAAAGCTGCTACAGAGCACTGTACAGTTAAAGATGGCAATAATGGAGTTGGCAAAACAAACAGAATAAGAGTAGAAATGCTGACCGCCATGATCAAGTCCACCCGACACTTTTCCAAGCTGCTACGTGAAAGCTATTCTTCCAAACATTAGCAGCCAACGCTGTTTTCCCCTCTGGAGTAATGTCTTGGTCACTGCAGGGGCAGCAGAGGTAACAGCTGGGAGCAAAGGGAAAAGCCTGCTTCCCAGGCACAGATTCTGACATCAAGTTCATGAGTCCAGACATCACCAACCTGGAAATATTGATTCACTTAGAACAGGAATCAGCAGAGAGTGGTGCTTACTCTGGGTATTTAACTCAGCAAATGTTTGTGGGGTAACACTATTTTTTATAAGGACAGACCAGTTCCCTTTTGTTCCCAGCTGACATTACTCAGAGCTAATATGCCATATCATATGATTCAGTTCATGCATGTAAATAATTATAAGCCTGGACCACCTGTGGAGCCATTTTCCTTCCTTGGCAGCAAGAAGAGAGGTGGCATTTCCCTTTTCTTTTTCTTTTCTTTCTTTTTCTTCTTATTTTTTAGTTGAATCGTGATTTTAAGACCCAGTAATAATCAATTGTCAGGGATACATGGTTCGAAATCATATTTTTACACTCTATCTCTAGTTTGTCTGAAATAAGGAAACAGATTTCATAGCAAGGAAGAAGACTGAGGGATCCTTTAGCTGGGCACAGAAGGTGTCAGCCCCAGTCCCAACACATTTAATCATACACGTACAAATGGTTTAATTTTGTTTCTTCTTAAGCACCTTTATAGTTCATTTTTATTTTCCTTCAAAGGGGGGGAGGTAAATGGCATTACTCCGGTCTCCAAAACAGATGCCAATTTGAACTTTATTTTGCCAGCAAGTATTTGGTTTGGCTCTGTGGCAGTTGAGTTGAAAAATATTTGCCAATTCCAAAAAGACTTAGCAAGCTTTGCTGTGGCCGCCGTGCCATCTGGCACATCGCAGGCCTGTGGCAGAGCAAAGAGAGCTCTCTCCACTGAAGTTTTCATTTGCCCAGGGTTGCTAGCACTGGGGATTCAGTTGATTCCTGGGGTCAAGAAATTACAGGTCGAATAAGTGGGGTTCCCGAAAGTAGTGAATGATGGATAACTTTCAGAATGGTCCACAGCATCCTCACGATGATTGCCACACACAGTCCAGGCTGCCCACCAGCATTCCAGACGCATGCGCACTGCTAGAAAGCACTACTCTTATCCGATACAAACAGACAAGAAAGAAAAAGAAAAGAAATGCTGGACTGCATTTCCAGTCATCTATGTGAACTACGGTGCTGGAGTTTAACTATATTAGAAATGAATGTGCTACTTCCTGTAACTCTGCTAAATAGTCTCAGAGAACCCACTTTATATTGGCAAGACAGACAAGAATCTCCTTTATTAACACCTAGTAGAATAGAGACACATAGATCCATCTTGGAGTATTGGAAGACTGTTCTCACTGCCCCTAAATATCATAGGTTAAAGGTCACTGAAGGTTGTCAAGTGTGGTCATGCGTTTAAAGTACAGACGGCCAGAAACAAGACTCCCAACCTTTCAAACAGTGTCACACCTAAGACCTATATCAATTAACAACAGCAACAACCAACAACAAGAGCAATAATCATAATACCGTGTTCCTATAACTGTGGACTCCTAGGAATGAAAAGTGTCTTAATGACATTGAGTAGAAAGAGTGACATCAAAGATGTCAGTAGGATATAGAGGAGTTCAATAGCATTTTGTTTTTTTCACACAATGAACAAATAAACACATACTTGGGCACTTCTCCAAATTTCTCAACCGCCTCGTCCTTAACATCACAGGCCAATCACATGCTTGGGACCTGATTATCTGATGCAGAAAACTTGTCACAAATATCTGGAAGATAAAGTCAATCTCTCACCCACCTTTCCAGAGAAATACCTATTCACCAGAACCAAGACAAGAACTCTCTTAACTGAGGTTTGGAGTCAGAACAGAACTCAGTGTTACTACCTCACATGATGTAACGAAAGGATGACTGAAGCTCTCACTTACCATTTTGGCTTCTGAATGCATTGGCTGGACTTGGGGAGAAGCACAGGGATTGCTGAGGTTTGGACCTTGCATGCCCATGATGCTGGAGTTCACTGACATCTGTCTCTCCATCTAAGAAACAAAGGAAAGTAATGCAATTGGAAGACAATTAGAAGAACAGCGGAAGCTACAAAGTTTTGCTTTGCTTTGCTTTGCTTTGCTTTGCTTTGCTTTGCTTTGCTTTGCTTTGCTTTGCTTTGCTAGGGGTCTGGGGAGGTCATGAAGTATTTCACTGAACAGCCGAGAAACCTCAGGCTTGGTGTAGAGAATAATGCACTCTTGAATATTGAACGTGAGCACATGAAAGAATCTCCCAGTTCTGTGTGCTCTGTAGAAGATTCACGATGCCAAGAAGGATCACTTGGTCTGGCAGACATCGCCAAAGAAAACTACCAAAATGTTTCTACTTCGCTACACACTTTAAACCACCACTAATCATATTCATTTTTTGTTGCTATAAAGAATAATATATGCATAGATGTTGAAAGATTATATAATATGCCAAATGGTTACCTTAGGATGCCTTTAGCATTAGTTTACCTGAATTTTTATATAGTAAACATGAATCATTTGGCAATAAAAAATTACATTTAATTTTAAAGCAGTTCTGTCCCCTGTAGTGCTTCTCTCTGCTGGTTCAGTGCATTAACATAGTCAGAATGGCCCAGGGCATGGTGGCCCAGGCCAGAAATCTCTGCACTTGGTAGGCAAAGGTGGGAGAATGGTAACTTGGAGGTGGGGATTGCACATCCCGGGTGAACAGCTTCACTTACACGCCCTCTTGCTAGCCTACCATTGTTTAGAATTAACAGCAGGGCCAGATCTGAACAGTGCTCTGGCATCTGTAGGGTACTGAGGTCACTATCTGACATACTATGGAATAAATGTCTATCAATTTTAGAACGTTTGGGACATTGGAACATTAACATGTACATGAGATATCGAGGGGATGGAATCTATGTCTAAACATGAAACCCACTAATATTTCAGGTTCCTCTGATATATAAAACCTGTAGTTTATATATTACATTGCCGTGCTCCTGACCTCAAAAAGTTTCAGATTATGAATTTACAGATTGATCAACTTGCATAGCAAAATTTCTGTGTCAGTGCAGAAAAAAATGCATGTGATGTTTTCTATTAAGGAGAAAATTAATATTTTTCAAAGAAAATAACCAAACTTTCTCGGGGGAGGGGGGTGCGCAATTGATGCTTCAGTGTATTTCTACCAAAGGGTAGAAATGTGGCTAGAAATCTAGAGTACCCCGCAGCCTATGCGGTTTTGGAAAGTGGAGTTTCTTATGGATGGAAGTGGGGTGTGGGAACTTCCCCAAGGGGCAAGCTTGAGAACGATCTCTAGTTAAATGGTTGTGGAAAGGTCACTTAGGTCGCTGAGGTTCCGTGACTATGATTTCTTTTGTATTGACCCCTGGCACAGACATCTGGTTATTAGGCTGTTCTGTGCAGTTGGGTGGTACCAGCTAAAAGCTTTCTTCTGAGGTGGGTGCCCTGCTTTCTCTCAGCCTGGATCAGCTGACCTGTTATCCAGCAGGGGTGTGGGAAAGGTGTCAAGAGAAGGTAATGCAGGCCAATTTCCTGAGGCCTTGATAATTCAGCAAAATAAAACCCCCACTCCCATGTGTGCTCTAGCTCTCCAGGAGGCAAACATACTCTATTTTAAACCATGTGAGTTGTGATAAAATATACTTAACATAAAATGTACCATTTAACCCGTTTTAAGTGCTCTTAGGTTGAGTATCATTAAGAACATTTGCAGGCTGTAATTAAGTTGTGAAGAATTCAAGAAATGTGCCTTACTTAGAACTTTCAACCCGAGACCAAGCGATAAGAGGAGTGGAGCAGCAAAGGACTCTTATCGAGAGGGGAATTAAAACCCAGGTGAGTTTGCCTTCCAATGTCTAGAAGGATGGACAATCCTAGCTACCCAGGGGTGTGAGCAACCTGCTTGTGGCTGCCTGCTGAGGAGTCAGCAGTCCAGTTCATTTCTTTAAGTAGTTATGATTGTGTCTACTCCATTACACAAAATACTGGTTCTGAACGGGCTGCTTTCTATTATCTGTTAAGAAGAAAACATGAATTTTCTGTCAGGTAAACTATGAGCAAGCATCACTTCCAAACAAACCTCCTGGGCTTTGCTGTGCCAGCATCCTGCCTGCACTGTAACCCTAACTTTAAATAGCCCATGAGAAACTGAACGGCCTTGCTGAATGCCCTGCGGCTGTTTCCTACCATGAGTAAATGACTCAGGAAAAGGGTTAGGCTGTAGCTCAGTGGTAGAGCACTCACTAAACCTGAGGAGGCCTTGGCTCCCACCTCCAACTGAACAAAGCATTCATATGAAGGGTTCCCCTCTTTTCTTACACTTGAGAGCAAGAGCTAGAGAGTTTCCAGATTATTAATCTTTTCTAATGAGAAATGGGTGTGCATTTCCCCAAATTATGAAGGCATTTGACTTTCAAGATAACAGGAAATCACTACTTAGGAAGTCCTTGAAGGCTGCACCTGCCTTTCCTGTATCCTTAGTGTCTAGTAGTTTGTGGCACACAGAAAGTACTCAACAAGGTACGTAGAATGAATGGTTGGAGTGATGGATGGACGGATATGTTATGTACTTTGGATCTAGGCAACATGAATTGAGAAATAGTTAAGAATATCACCTTCACCTAAAGATAATCAAAACTTTGATACCCAGGGCCTCAAGATTTCCCAGGGTCCCACTCTAAGGAAAGAAGCAGCTCTTGATTGACAGCCTTTGACTGACTCTCCAGAAGACAATGTCCCAGCAGCACAGGAGGAGCTGGTAATGTGACTGAGGAAGGTGAACCTAGATTTCTAGGGTCTGGGGATCCTAAGAATAATTTCTTTGAGATTTTACTTCAGGTTTTAAAAATAGCTTTATTTCCCTGAAGCTCAGTACTATTGATATTTAAAGTCAAATAGTTCTGTGTTGAGTGGCCTGTATATTGTGAGATATTTAACAACATCCTTTAAACATCACACTTCCTATCCCATTCGTCCTGTGACAACCAACAGATATTACCTAATATTCCTTGAGGGGCAAACTCACCTGTCCACCCCCACTGAGAATCACTGCTCTGGGATAACATTGCTGTCCTGACAGCCGTGCCCGGCTGTGGACAATGGTTTAGGAACTTCTGCAGGGGCCATGTTCCTGACTTTTTGTCTATTCTGGTTCTTTCTCACTCATCTGATTCTTTTGCTTTCAGGACAGGAATCTTTTAGGATAGAAACTTTTTCAATGGGTCAAGCTGTGTGATAGGACAAACTGGAAGATGTACTAGATTTTCGGGGCTTCCAGCTCCCACCTCATCCCTAGAAATGACAGCTTAACTGTATAAAAATAGAAGATCCCTGCAGTGACATTTTTCTAGTTATTGTTTAGAAATTCTGAAAAGAAAATTATTTTGGGCAAGGAAGACATAGAAGCTGAGTGAAGACAGCTTGTGGTTGAAATCTCCATGCAATTAGTTGAACTGAACAAAACCAGGGATTTATGCATTAATAGTGCTATTCTCCTCTGTCAACCAGGAGAACAAGGGGCTCCTCCATCTAGCCTCTAGCTCAAGTCTGCAAGATGCCTCCAGCCTGGATCAGCGAGCGTTTGTAGTGGGCAGGTGCATTTGTCTGAACTGAGTCCATACAATCTTTGTTCCCCAGCCTACTTCACAGATAACTGGGCCAGTGGATCAATAGGGAAGAATCTGAGCTCCTTGATGTGAAGTGAGATATGGGTTCCACTCACAACCTTCACCCATCATGGTATCCCATCAGACATCAAGCCTTCAAGTGCTCACCCTCTGACCACTCATCTATAAGTGAGCTTTTCAGAACTTACAGCAACTGAATCCCCAAGGGATTACCATGAGAACAAAGTGGAACAACCAGGTTGACAAACCTTTAAGATGCTAAATTGTTCATGCTCAGTGTAGTGTGGGAGAGTTGCTAACTGGGTTGTCTTACTGCTTCTAGGGCTCCCAAAAGTCCCCATGATCCTGTCCTTCCAAACAGAATTCCAGGAACAATTAGGAAAGGAAGAATGTCCTAAAGAAGGAGAGCAAGACTTCTTCTGCTCCACTGTAGCTCCCTATGTTGTCAGAGGGGACGTGGAAGGTCAGATGTAACGGTGCATGCCTCCTAGCACTAGGAGACAGAGATGAGTTCAAAGCCATCCTGAACTGCAGAGTAAGAGCCTATTTTAAATAAAATTCAATAAGTCAGGAGTCTGACTACTGAGGTTTAGATCTTGACTCTATCACCTACCAGATATACAGGTATCTGGTAGCCAGATGCCTTAGCCAGGAAAAAGAGTCCTATGAGCCCTCATTTTCTCATCTGTGACATCAGTATACAAGTATGTACCTCAGCGATTTGGTGTGAATGAAAAGAGAATGTGACCATCATTTTGCAGTGAAAGAGCAGCCTGTGGAGCCAGGATTGCTGAGTTCAAAATTCAGCTGCTCTGCTTCCCAAATGAGCAAGTCACTGGCCTAACTTCCTTCTCAAAAAATGGGGACCATCATAGGCCTCTCTGGAGCACTGTTTCATGTGCTGACAACGTGCTTGCAAAGCGACCAGCATATAGCAAACACTCAGTAAGTGCTACCATTTATAGTGCATGATGTGCATAAATCCAGATTCCCAGCTATTATATGTAATCATTGTAATTAATGCCCTGGGTTGTGTCTAGAATCATCACTGCCCATTTGATGATCTGTATACAATTCAAGATGGGAACGTGGGACTGCAGTCATTCATTAATCCCCTGGAATTAGCACTAGAACACCAGTCTCTGCTTTGAGGTCAAAATCTGTGACTGTTCAAGTCCTTTGTACTAGATGGCACAGTATTCACATACACTCTGTGTATTTCTCCAATTTATTCTAGATCATTGTATCCTACCTAATAGTAAGTTCTGTAAAAAGTTGTTAAACTGCATTGTTTAAGAAAAAAGTCTGCACATGTTGAGAAAATATGCGGTTTTTTAAAAAAACAATATTTTCAGTTCCTGGTTGGCTGAATTGTGGGTGTAGAATCACAAACAGAGGGCTGACTGTAGCTATAAAACAATATCTTTCTGAACAAATTCCATTCCTTAGTTGTGGCAGGCTGATCTGCCACCAACAGGTGGAATAGATCCTGCCCCACAGCAAGGCCCTAAAGGGCAGGCAAATGCCTAAGAATGGGCCCTGAGTACTCTATGCTTCCTGGCCCACAGCTCAAATACACTCAGAGGCAGCGGCCTTCTTCCCAGGCAGCTCAGATCTCAGCTCCTAATTTCCTCTCTAGGACTTGAGTCCTAGTGGGAAGTCACTGCAAGCCCTCCCCACCCCACAAAACGCTTACAGGCATCAAGACGGCAGAAGATCCTGGCATGGTGGGGTTGGGCAGGGTTCCAGGCATGGAGGCTGGCATGGGCTGCCTCTGTCTGTTGTGAAGATGGAGTAGAGATGATAGAGAGCCTGGGACAGGCCTGGGGACAAAGAGAGAGAGACAGAGAGAGAGAGAAAAACACATTATTCCTGAAGGCCTGGGTCTGTTACCCAGCTTCCAAAACCAATGGGGACACCAGCATCACAGGCAAACAGATCGGATCCTCTGATGTGAAAGCCTCATAATTGAGGATATTAGAGAAATAATAACAAATAAAATACATGCCTGGTTTCCTCTGCTGCTTCCTAGTTAATGCATCAAACTCTGCTTCATTTCCTGACCCGTTATCTAACTGATATTCAGGGGAAACATGTTGGTGTGTCTCCAACAGCCTCTGCTTTTAAGGAAGAAATCTGCAGCAGAATGCCCAGTTTACCCCAGTCTCAGCCTCCAGAGGGTCTCAGCGTTGAGGATCTGGGAACAACTGCTATGTTAGCCCACACCTTTGCCCTGAAGCCTGCCTGTCTTTGCTCTGGGTCCATGCTCATTCCACAGTTACAGCGTAAACTCCATTCACGTATTCCTGGCAGCAGTACATTTTGACTTTTCTGTAGTTCTTCTATGAGTGGAAAAACACAGAGTCAGGACACAAACAGATGCAGCTGGGCCATGGGGCTTGGCACTGAGCTCAGCATTTCTTAGGGTAAGGCCAGAGTTTAGCCCCTATTAGCAATCTCCCATTTCATAATAATGTGAGGTGTGAGGCTGTTTGACAGAAATTGATTTGGGCCTGATCTGCAGGATTTGAGTGAGCATTTCTCAAGGGAATGCATAGTTTGAAATTTTACTTCAACTTGCCAAGAAAGAAAAAAAAATTAAGGGCCTGAAATTGATTTAATGGGCCAAGGAATGTGGAGTTGAGGGAAAGGGGAAATTATTTGTGTTTATTAAAAATGGCAAACAAGGAACTTCGTGGCTGAATTCTCAACTTCCTTGTGCTTCTCCTCTATGGAGTTGGATAAACAATGAAATTAAAGTAAATGGCAGACAAACAAACAAACAAAATCCCCAGGTCTTCTATATTCAACAGTCTAATCCTGTAAGTTCCACTTCCCAAATCAGTGAAATTTCTGAAGATGATAAACCATGTGACCTCTTGTGCCAAAAACTAGGTAAGGCTACGAATAGAGGGGTTCTGTGTAGGCCACCACCTGCCTTCCACACGGAATACCCTGGTCTGGCAACAGCCCCACAGCAGCACAATTCTCTGGCTAGAATTTAGTCAGAGTATCGCTGCCTAGTTAGAACTTCAGCCTAGCAGCACAGTCAAGTTCAGAGCCCCAGTGGGCCTGTCCGGAGACCCAGTAGAGCACCACAGTAATGTCTAGAGCACTGGAGTGCATCATGGTACATTAGAGCCCCAACGGAGTGCCCAGTCAAGAATCTCATCGTGGCACCGAGGTACTGTGTGGAGCTGTCAGAGTCAGAACAGGCCAGCTCAGAGTCATAGCAGTGGAAGGAGCTATTCTGCCATAAAGTTCTGGTGACTCAAAGAGAATTGGGGGCTGGGATGGGCCAAGAATGGCCACATGTTCTTCCTTCACAATACTGTTAAAATTCCAAAGAAGATTAGGTTTTCCCCGGTTTTTGCCCAAGAGCGTTCTTTGAAAATAGAGCTACTTATCACAGCTACAGACATCCTAAAAGGATTAGTCATCAATTAGTCAAGATTGATGTGCCCAGGAAGGTACATTATGAAAACATAAAAGAATACAAAGCATGTCACGGAGACTGGGTGGACATAAAGACCTGCACTCATAGGACATGTGTGAATAGAAACAAGCAGGTTAGTCTAGGAAGCTTACAACAATGGGGTGGTCGTTTTAAATGAACCACTAAGACGATTTCTTGACATGTGCCCTGGGAACCTCTGCGAAGGGGACTGACCACTGGAACTGGATTAGGTGTGATTAGGTCTTTGGGCTTCCACAGTTCCATCAGGCTTTGGGATCCAGCTGTCCCAAAACACTATTGAACAGTGGTTCTCAGCCTGTAGATCATAACCCTTTTGGAGGGCTAAACAACTCTTTCATAGGGGTCACTTAAGATCATATTTACATTACAATTCATAACAGTAGCAAAATTACAGTTGTGAAGTAGCAGCAAAATTAATGTTATGGTTGGGGTCACCACAACATGAGGAACTTATTAAAGGGTGCAACCTTTAATACAGTTTGAAGATTGAGAGTCACTGCTGTAGGAGGTTGTGACTTAACTTTGTCTCAAAGTCTCTTTACAGGTGTTTTACACAATCTGAGAAACATAGAATGGGACTCAGTTAACAAGCACCACTTGTTTAGAGCCCTCATGTTGGTGTGTGCTTGGGAACTTTGCTGAAAAGAGCTGTCTGCAGAACAAGTATTGAGGGATGGAGACATTGATCAGTGGCTGAGAGCACTCACTGATCTTGCAGGGGAGCATGGTTTAATTCCCAGCACTCACATGGCAGCCCACAACCATCTGAATTCCAGGTCCAGGGGATCTGATGCTTTCTATTGCTTCCTTGGGCTGCAGACACAAGTGTAGTGCCCATATATACATGCAGGCAAAACACTCTTACACATAAAATTAAAATGAATACATCATTGAAAAACAACTCATTAAGAGCTCTCTCATGTTAAAGTTTACCATCTAAGTTGTAGTTTCATAAGAGGCAACATTCGCTGAGAGCAGCTCTCCTCAGAGCTATTTAGCCAGCTATCCCCATCTAAATAGATGTCCATGCAAACACGTCTGTACATGTGTGACATCATCTTTCACCAAGTACTGGTCACCAGAGGGAAGCTTTAAGTGCAGTTGAGAGAGAACAAAAACTTTTGAGACAACTGAAATCCTTTTTACATGTTACACTGGTCTGTAAGATCATGCTCGTGACCAAAGGGCAGCATGTCTATTACCAGCATTTACCTTCTGTTTCTAACTTGATAAGTTACAAAATGGCCTTGGTGGTCAGATTTTATTGATGTGTTATTTTTTTCAAAGAAGGAACCCAATTAAACAATCCCATGGATATTGAATGGAAATGTCAAAGTAATTCAATTTAAAATGAGTTTTTACTCTTTTCCATAGGTTGGAAACTCCCAAGTGTATTGAATCACTAGGGACTGGAATACTTCATTTAATCCAATAAGTAGGTTAGTTATTTCCACACCCTGTGCAGATCTACTAGATTTTAAAATATCAACTATTTCCTCTTCACTTAAGGAATCCTTTCAGGGAAGCTGGCTCCCTTGGGATTAGGAGAGTTTCCACGTGATACCAATCAGGCCAATTAGGCATGTACACTTGGAAGGAAATAAGACCACTCAGGATCCCTATGTGCTCAAGTTCTAAATAATTTCCATGTTATTGTTTTACATATATTCTGTCAATTAGTTTCCTAAGCCTTTCTACCAAACCAACAGAGGTTTCTGGGTCCTTTGCTTGGGCTTTTAAAACTACAAGCAGTAAAACGTAGGATCTGTATGTGGTCATCATGACCTACAGAAAAGACCAGGGCTGGGAGAGTGGCTCAGTGGACATGGTGTGCCTAGTATGTGTGAGAACATAAGTTGTGTCCTGCACAGCAAACAACCTAGCAAACACTAAATAAACATATGAAGAATTATGCCCAGCAGTAGGTCCAAAGGAACCATGATCGTGTCTGGAATAGTCACACCACTGAAGCCAGAATGGCAACATAAAACCTGCACGCATTATCTCATTCCTTTTGTGTGTATAGAATTTTTTTCATATTTAATCTGTAGTGTTCTTAAATAAAACTTTGTATGTTTCAATTGGTGTTTTCAAGTAATCTTCAAAATTATATCCCGGTTTCATGTTACTTGAAGCAAGGCAGTGTGGTAGGTAGGTTCATATTATTCCCACTTGTACTTGGGAGTAAACTACATTCAGATACATTTTTCCTTTGCCTACAGTTACACACATCATGGAAGGGAGCAGAGCGTCCCTCATCTCGCACCTCCATGGCTCCCATAACTAAGTTCTTATTGATTTTTATGATAAAATAAATTCACGGTCTATTTCTCTTGATGGTCACCCCACTCCCTGAATATACCACTAAGTATGAGATTCCAGAGTACTGCTAATACGAGAAATCATTCATCCACGTGAAATTCGATTTTCTCCTTTAAAAAAGAACAAAAGTAAATTATCGAAAAAAACCTTTCCAACAACACATCAGTTAGATTCTGAAAATCAGATGGCAAAATAGCAGGAACACTGTGAAAACACACCCCAGCAGTCTTTCCTCTAGTGCAGGCTTGTTGCCATGAGCTAGTAATTCCAGACTTTGAGCAAGCTGAGCCTCCCTTTTAATAACCATATGCCTCTAGGTAAAGTATTTCTACTAAAAATTATTGAGGCATGGAACAAGGTAAATGTGTGAGCTCATGTTGGATTGTTCAATTACTGAACTGAGGCCGCATTAAGAGTTTTCCAACTTGACAGATTACCCTTCTCTATACACTTGTATAAACACCGCTTATGGCTGAAATCTATGTAAGCTTTTCTTTCAATTAAAATGCCAAGTATGACAGACTGCGTTTTCACTGTCCTTAGCAGAATGATAGGTGCCACAGCAAGAGGTTTCATGTCCTCATTCCCCCCCAAAGGATGTTTTCCAGGCTTGGGTGTCTGAACAGCCCAGCCTGTGGCTGCCAGTATAGCTTGCCCCAAATTGTCTCATTTTACATATCTAGCCGTGGGCTAGGGCTTATGTCTGGGAGATCTAAAGAAGGACTGTAGACTGATCTCCTTTCCCAGGTCTTGCAGTGATTCATGGTACCCTGACATAGCTTATAGACTATCAGGACAGATAGATCTGCTATGGGGCCAAAGGAAAGTGGGCACCCCTTTGACACAGACAAAGATACAGACACAAAATTAACTGAGAAAATAAGAAAAAATCAATTCTAGCACGGAAAGCAGGTCACAGAGATGGACATAATCTGAGGAACATGAGAAATAATCTCGTAAGGACTTGGTAGGAGGCAGGATTTCTTTTTAAGCTTCAAAGGAAGAAAATGGAAAAATAAATGTTGGGCAGGAAACAGATTCAGGCACAGAGCTGGAAAAAAGTTCCTGAACTCTGACTGTCCCATTCCATCGGCTGTATTTATGAAGATACAGCCTAGGCTATGTCAAAAACCCCTCCGAATGCTAAGACCCAGAATATGGGACATGATGAGGGGGAAGTTTTGTTGTTAAGAGAATGCTGTTCCCCAATCACTACTTTGTGTACAGTGCTTTGCTGTGTTCCTGGTATAAAGTAGGTGGTTAATGTCTATATTCAAAGACACTGAGACAGTCCAGAATTTGTTGGTTTTTTTTTTAACTTATTGAATGATTTTATTATTTTTCTTATATTTTCACCATTTTTGACACTTTTTTCTTTTTTTCTTTCTTTCTTTTTTTCCTTTTTCCTACTTTATTTACATTTCAAATGTTTCCCCCTTTCCAGATCTCCCCTTTGGAACCTCCCCATTTCCTCCCCCCTCCCCCTGCCACTATGGGGGTATTCCCCCACCCACACTCGTCTTCCTTCCTTGGCATTCACCTCTACTGGGGGATCGAACACTCTCCGGAATTTAGTTCTAAATACCAATATTGCTTATGAAACATGACAAACCTCCTTCCTAGCCTCAGAAGATGTCTCTACAAAAAGTTTTTTCATAGAGCCATGCTGCTCTCTCACTTCCAATTAACACTATCACACACACACACACACACACACACACACGGAAAAGAGCCATGGCTGCCTAGTGTGCTTGTTATTTGCCTCCGATATTAAAAGTTATACCTTAAATGAAGTATTATGAATTAAATTGGCAAACTCTTTTTTTTATAAAGAAGGGAGAGTAAAATACTGAAGAAGACAATATAGATCGTCAGACTTTTAAATCAGAAGGACTTTCTAATGTGAAGTATTTATCTGCCCATTCTACTGTGAAATACAATATTTAAATTTGCAATGTTACAAAGAAGGCTAATTGTCCAGGTCATCAAGCAGAAGACAAAATATGAATTCCTTCCATGAGTAATAATTTCACTGGCTAGAGAGTGGTAAAGAACACAGGCTCAGGGTATCAGTTGTCTGATCCAGAGAGAATTACTTTGTCTCTCAGTGGAAAAAACGGTATTCTAGCTTGTTTTTCTGATAAAATGCCATGATCAAAACTTGAGGAGAAAAGGGTTTATTTCTACTTGTAACTCCCAGGCCGTAATCCATTATGGAGGAAAGTCAAGGCATGAACATAAGCAGAAGCAAAGGCAAGCATATAGGAGAGTTGTTTAGTGTATTGTTCACTAATTCCTTCTTTCTCATTTAGCTTTCTTTTTCAGACCAAGACCCCTGTCTAGGGAAGGTATTGTCGTAAGGAGCTGTGCCTTCTCACATCAATTAGAAATCAAGAAAATGCTTCGTAGACATGCTCACTGGTCAGCCTGATCAAGGCAATCTGAAGGTGAAACTCTCCGAGATAACTCTGAACTGCAGTTGACAGTTCTGTTCTAGTTAGTTCTAGAACAGAAATTGGCACTACCAGGAGTGGGGTGTAATGTGGCAGACCTGATCTTAGTGCTTTGGGGGATATATGTGAAAGCATTTAGAACTCAGAACTGGAGAAGACACTGCATACTCAGAGCTTGAAGAGCTGTTCTTTAAAACTTAGAAGTCAAGAATGTTGAGAGAAATGGAGCAGGTGGAGATCCAGCTTGTGAAGTTTCAGATGAAGGAAAGACTCAATTGGGGGCTGTTTGTGAAGTATTGAATTAAGAATCTGTGGTTGCTGGTCAGCTGAAGCGGAAGAATTGGCTGTAATTAATAAGAAACCAGTACTACTGAAATGAAACCTTTGCTTTCCAGGGACAAAGGATGCTGATTAGCTGGGCCTGAAAAATCCAGCCATGACTAAAAGACAATCACCACTGAGGTGAAATCTTTTGGGAAGTATTTTCTCAGGATCATTGACAGGGTAAATTAACTCAGCAGTGAATTAAGGCAAAGCCAACAAAAGGCTTATCATTTTCCTTCTTCTCTGCCTTTTAAAATCTATGCTGTGACTAGAAGTTTCAGCCTACATCTGGGGTGTTTCTTCCAACATAAATTTAGCAATCAGTAAATTCCCTAGCTCTGACTTCCTGATAAGGTAATAATAATTTAACAGAAATTAACATTAAAATCAACCTTCACCTGTGGGTTGACAATAAATTTGCTCATGGTATTAAATGACTTCCCACATATATTAAATATACTGAATAATTGAAAAATAGCTATTATTTCTTTTATTATTCTAAAACACCAATCAAACAACAGATTAAATATAACTGTCTTAATTTAGGTTTCTGTTGCTGTGTTAAACACCATGACCAAAGCAACGTGGTGAGGAGAGGGTTTATTTTTGCTAACAGGTTACAATTGATTATCAGAAACCAAGGCAGGAAACTGGTGGCAGGAACTGAAGCAGAACTGTAGAGGAATGCTGCTTACTGAATTGCTCCTCCTGGCTTTCTTAGCCTGCTTTCCTATAGAACCCAGGTCCACCTGCCCAGGGGCTGCCACTGTCCCCAATGAGCTCCTCCCTCCCACATCAATCAGGCTTATACAATCTATGTATGTATGTATGTATGTATGTATGTATGTATGTATTTTCCTTTAAAAATTTTTTGATACTTTATTTACATTTCAAATGTTTTCCCCTTTCCAGGTCTCCCCTTTGGAAACCCTCTCCCCCTTCCTCTATGCGGATATTCCCCCACCCACCTACCCACTCTCGTCTTCCCTCCCTGGCATTCCCCTATACTAGGGCATCTAACACCCTCAGACCCAAGGGCCTCTCCTCCCACTGATGGCCAACAAGTCCCTCCTCTTCCACATATGTGTCCAGCACCATGGGCCCCTCCAAGTGTATTCTTTGGTTGGTGTTATTTATTTATTTATTTATTTATTTCATGTATGTGAGTACATTGTAGCTGTCTTCAGACACACAAGGAAAGGGCATTGGATCCCATTACAGATGGCTGTGAGCCACCATGTGGTTACTGGGAGTTGAACTCAGGACCTCTGGAAGAGCAGTCAGTGCTCTTAACTGCTGAGCCATCTCTCCAGCCCCCACAGGCCAATCTTATAGAGACATTTTTTTTTTTTTTTTTGACTGAGGTTCCTTTTTTTTTCACATGACTCTAGCTTGTGTCAATTTGACCAGGACTAACCAGGACAATCATATTTCTGTCAAGGAACTGTGATTTCAAGCTGAGATCTTAAAGACTAGCGATCTTTAGCTTCAGTTAAGGAACTATAGCACATACAATGTCCAACACTTCCTTATACCTGTTTCTTTAGGTTTCCAAGCCCTTCTACAGAAGAGAATGGACCCTTTTCACTCATAACTTTAGAGAATTGCAGAATGACATCACATTATTTCTTAGAAAAGGCTCTTGCAAATATTTCCTCAAATGGAACCAAACTAGTTCCCCAGAGATCAGTCATTGGTGTCTTGCTTTTCCTGACAAAAGCCAACAGAAGCAATCATTGGGAAAACAAGAAAGCTGTCTAACCTGGAATAAATATATATTATATAATATATATATTAAATAATATATATATTTCCAATTAAAAAGTATGAGAGAGAAAGAATTATCTTCTTGCTTATAACTTTTTTGAGTGAGCTCACACTTCACAATGTCTCACCACTAAGATCCTAAAGACAGATGGGAAATACAATAATACTTCCCCTCTTTTAAAAAGTAGTTCATATTTAGCCCTAGGAAAGGCAGCTTCAAGGAAAGTATGCAGTCTCCTTTTCCAAGACGGCTTAGTTTCAAGCAAGAGCCTCTGCTGATAAAGAACTGCCCCTGCTGATGACTTTCAGGTGTTTAACCAGAGAATTCTGCCTTTGGATATATATCCCATTTTCTACTTTATCCAAAACCTCCATCTTTTCATTAAAAAAAACAAAGGCAAATAACAATGTCAACAGCACTGTCATGTAGCTTACCAGGGGTTCCTGTGAGTCCATCTCCCTATAACAGAGCACAACAACCTTCTAAGGCTTCTGCCTACCCCCCCCTCCCCCCCCCACACACACATACACCATGGCTTTGCTCTCTGTTACTTGTAGTCCTAAGCCTCTACTCCACTCCAGGTAGCACATCTGTATATTCCTTTAACCACAGGCCTCTAACTTGAGCCGTTCTCATTGCCTTTCCTGGGCAACTCCATCAGATTGAGGCTGTTTAATATTGTTCTCAATATACCTTATATTTTTCATGATAGTATTTATTGATACTTAATCAACCAATAAATCAGTCCATCAGTCACCCATCAATGATGAATCAAGAAATGAATGTAGTTCAAGATACTGTATATTCCCATTCAGTGGAAGAAATGGTTTGGCTTCTTAGGTCATTGATATAAAAATCTTCCATTTGGGAAACATGAGTGCATGTCCTATTGTCTCTTGGAGTTTACCATCTTAGCTTTCCCATCACAATGCAGCAATGATTGAGTGATTTTTGAAAAGGTGATTCTAAAAAGCAAAGCTGGGTCTGTTGCTGAGGTTTATAATAGTTTCCTAAAAAGGGAAGGCCTTCACTGGGTTCTACTGAAGCAGGGGTAGAGACAAGAAGTCTCTTTCCTTGCCATTGTACGTAAGTATAAATAACAATAAGCTTTTTCAGTCAGAGATTTTGTTTATCTTATCTATCAGAGCAGATGCTTCTGAACTTTAAGGCAGTGCAAGACACATACTAAGTAGGTCTTTCACAGATATAACTGGAATCGATGAAAGCATAGAGACATAGGATCTTATCTACTGGCAACGGATATTGCAGTACAGTATTCAAACAATTACCTTTGCTAATTTTTGAGAAGAATGTGACTGAATCTAAGTCATAAGTCAAACTCCAGCTTTCATCAACAGTCTTACACAACCGATCTCTGCTCCTTTGTGTTGGTACTCGGGATTGAGCACAGAATCTTGCGCAGGCTGGGCCAGTTCTGGTCTTGAAAACCCTGAGGTTAAATGTACCTTTTACCCATGCCCCTTACATTAAACTCAAGCTGTCAGATGAGTCCTGAATCCATTAGGTTTTATATCAACTAAGCCAATTCCCATTTCAAGTGCTATTTTAGGCATTTCATAACAGAAGGCCAAGAATGGTTCCACATTCATGCCTCCAATTTATATAATGCTCCCTAGTTGGATGCATGACCTTAGGGTTATCTAACATAGTGCCCCAAGCTCTCTTCTCTGGAGTACCAGTTATCCCACACTGCGGCCAACATGCATCATCGCTGCTAGGAGTGTCTGAAACTCAGTTCACCACACAGGCTCAATTTGGGCCTCTGTATTTATCAATCAGATACTACTGCTGCCTATATTTTATTGACATAGTATCTGATGTCTTGGAAACTATAACTTATTTCTCTTTAAGTGAAGGCCTGGCTGTGAGAAGCCAATGGTAGTTAAAAAAAAAATACAACCAGCAATCTGCATCCTGCTGAGGCCTTAGAGGGTTTTATAGCAGATGCCCTGCATTCACTGCAGAGGAGGGTTTACTGTAGCTTTCATGCACTTTAAACAGAAGGAGGAGTAATAGGAGGAGAAACCCAAGTTTACAGCCATTCTGTTAAGACTATTAAATCATTTTTTTTCCCTTCCTGGCTTCTTTAATGACTGATTTCTGCACCATTAATCTGAATCAGTCCTGCCATCAGGCGGATTCATTTGAGTTAACCCCAAACACGGCTGGATTAGTTTCTGATGTACTATTCTGAGGGGGGAAAAATCCATTTCCAAATGTGATTTTTTTTCCTTGTAAAGAGCTAAGAGTTCTTTGTGTGTGTGTGTGTGTGTGTGTGTGTGTGTGTGTGTGTGTATTCCTAAATTCCTAAGCACTTTAGCTTTATCCACAGGTCACCTGCTCACACGGGAAGATAGCAGCTTTTCAATCAGCCAATGGCTTCATATTACATCAATCGTTTATAGACTCACACTTAGAAAAAGCAAGCAGATGCAGAACAACAGACTCAAAGAAGGATGGCGCAAAGAAGGTCGAGCTTCTCCTCGGTGTGGGGAGAAAACCTCACTTTCTAGAGGCATGCCTCTAAGCACAATTTCTTCCTGTTAATAAGCCTCCTGGCTTCCTAAGGGCGAATAAGCAGGCCTGTGATTATGAGCCTTGCCATTGACATGAGATTGCTGCTTTTCTCATCCTCCAGAAATGAATAATTCATGGCAGCATTCACCACCACTCTTGCCTGCAGATTCTGCTCCCGCAGAGGACCAGAGCTCCCTGGGTTCCTAGACAGCAGGCAGGGCCCCACCCCCACCCAAGCTCTCTGCTTGCCAGAGGCTCTGCTTAGGTTTCTCCTGGCTTTGCAGCTTCTCACTCAGTATCTTTTAATTGAGTCATTTCTGGTGAAATCTGCAGTTGGCTCAAGACCCGACACCTCGATTCCAAATTTACAACCGAAGTTTGCCCATGACTGGCATCAGCCCCACGAAGCTCCAGTGGAAGAAGAGGCCAGAAAAGGCCTAAGAGTCTCTGGCTGACCTTCCTGGGCCTGTGGGTCTCATGGGGTCACTTACTGTGAGGCTCTCTCTAATGCCTTTACCTAACCTCTTCTGGACTCTTGAGGCAGAATCCCTCCTGTACATCTCCAGGAGGTCAAATCCGAGACCCTCTCCACCCCTGCCCATTAGGAGTTGGTGTGAGAATTCATTGCTCTGTGGGTACCCCTGCAGGAGAGAGAGATGTTCCTGCTCTAGTAGCTTTGACATTTGGGACGCCATACATGGCTAGACAACCAGCTGCTGAAAGCTTGGTTCTCTCCATCCCATCCCATCCTTTCTATTTTATTTTCTTCCATTCTATTTGATGTTACTGAGGAGGGAACCTAGGACCTTAGAAATGACAACCAAATGCTCTGGTATTGGACAATAAGTCTTCAGTCTACCTACCTCTTTTTTTTTTTAAAGACAAGGTCTCACTTTGTAGCCCTGGCTATTCTGAAACTCTATGTAAATCAGGCTGAGCCAGAACTCAAAGAGATTCTCCTGCCTCTGCCTTTCATGTGAGTGCTGGGATTAAAGTGTCACCATAGCCAGTCCAACTTCTACTCCTAATGCTGAAGTAATAGCTTTAGAAGAAGCCCTTGTTCTCCGAAGGAAAAGGTCTCGCCCCTCTACCCAGCCCTAGCTTAGTAAACACCCTTGAGTTTATGCCCTGACAGAGGGTACAAAGAGGGTACTGGTTCCCCGATCCCATAGGATGAGTCAATGGGCTGAAGGAACCCTGGCTAGATCAAGGCTGAACATAGTGCAGGGATGGGGGAGGAGTGGAGAGAAGGCTACAGCAACATATAGGAAACTGCACAGGACCTAAAGGGGGAAGCACAGGATTACAACGGCTTCACTCAACAGAAGACACATTAGGGAAGTGTGGGACGAGACAGAACACTCTTCAATTCCCATATGACTCCGTGGTCACAGTGACTCTCAACAATAATCAAAGCAGAACAGCAGCAGCTTAACCAGAGATGAATGTCACAGGAAGTAAGTTAGAAAAGCAGATGGTCCTAGAACACATAGAGAAAGACAGCCAAATGGTTAGCTGAAGAGTTAGCTTTGCCTCTTGTCAGGTTCTTAAAACCACAGCTGTGTTCTTGTCCTTCCTGGGCTCGAAGGAGGAGGATCAGGAGAGAGGGCAGACCTCTTGATCATAAATGAGGTCTATCTTCAGTTATTTTAGCCAGGGAGCACCCCAGCAAATGTAGAGCTGCGCAGGCTGCGATGTCTGGTCTCTAGCATGAGTACAGTACCTGGATTGGCTGAAAGGCCCAACGATCTCTTGGTTCTGCGACAGACTAAGAACATGGACACCCTACAATCCACTCAACCTTGCTGCGTTTTCTTCAACAGGGCCATGCAGGGGTGATGTCAAAGTCCCAGAGATGGCCAGAAGGACATTTGAGAGAGTGTTCTGACTATCTTTGGTCCTTGGAGGATGTAAACCTATATTCTCTGCATATGATATGTCTGATTTAGAAAATAAGATCATTACTAGTATCATTTCATAAAAAAAGTTAATATATTTTTATAAGGTTGGAGGTAAGGTATGTGGGAGAAAGATCTAGAAACAAACCAAGGGATGTGTGTCATGTGCATTATTGTGATGCCTGCAGTACCTGCCATCTACTCCTGGGACAATCTTGCCAGGACAGATTGCCCCTGCTTTGGCTTTTACAGTGTGTCAGTCATTCCTTTAGACTGGAGTGAGAGTGTCAGAGAGCACTGAGTTTGGCATTCAACAAGAGTTATAGTTGTTGAATAAGTTAATGAAATTAACTTATTCTATCCTGTCTCTCAGTTCCTCATAGCCTGACCCCTTATGACTTATATGTGACAAGGATAATGTTTATTTTGAAATTCTTTCTCTAGGTCCTCACGCATGCTAGGCAGTTGTTCTAGCCCGAGCCATGCCTCCAACTTCCTGTCATGCATTGGCTTTTGACTTTGTCTTTTTCTTTTTCTTTTCTTTTTTTTTTTTTTTTTTAATATCATGGTATCGTGAAATAGCGTTCTGATTTCTAGGGAAGGTGTGGTCAGGTCATATTAGCCCTTGTCTTAAGCGAGAGACATTGGAGCAAGGCAGAAGTTCTAGGAAGTCGTGACCATTCTTTTGTCCAACCTCCAGACCTACCTTCCAAGTCCATTGGCTTTGCAGGAGCATTCACCATAAAGCCGAACTGATACTAATCTGAAACACTCAGTCAAATCACAGCAATACAGTTCATAATTATGGTATTGGCATTTACTTTGCACTCTGTCTGGAAGGATCTCAGAGGCCTTCTCAGCCTGGAATGGACTGGACACACAGGCAACAGGCCATGGCTGCTGCTTCCCTGGGGACAAGGCCACTTCTGTTATTATGTAGCAAGATAGAGACAGTGGCCATGTTCTGTGCATGAGCACACTCATCACATATAAACACACTAAAAGGCAAAAGAAATAAAAACAAAATCAAACAAGCAAAAAAACCCAGAGACAAACCAAACAAAAAGACCTCCAAAACAACAACAACAACGAAACCTACAAAGACCTGTATTTTGGATAAAATGGGCTGTATTAGCTGGGTCTAACATTGGAAGCTAGGCTTCATTTTATTCCTATCATTAGCATGCTTGTATGTGTGTACCTGTGTGGCTGAATGTCACTGTCTGAATCAGTCTTTCCTTCCACTATGGGATCTGGACAGCGAACACAGGTTATAGGGCTTGTGTGACCATTTTGCTTACTCACTGAGCTTTCTTATCAGCTCCAGGGTTGAATATTTTTAGATTTGTTTTACTTTGCTGTTTCTCCCAAGCCTTTTCTCAGCGTATTTGTGAATCCACTTGAAGGGAAGCTGCGCAGTGGTACATGCCTGTCTTCCCAGCACCTGGGAGGCTGAGCAAAGAGGGTCACAGTTGAGGTCAGCCTAGGTCCCACACTGAGATTCAGCCTCAAAGAACAGAACACTACAGAATAGATGTGGATAAATAAAGTTAAAAAATGCAATGTCTCCATCTGTTAAAGACATCAAGTCTTAAAAAGCTTGTTTTTCTTTTAGGTTCATTCAGAAAAACAAACAAACAAACAAACAAACAAAACATCTTTTAGGTGAAAAAGCTTTGGAAAAAGTCATGTAGAGGCACCTTTCTCTCCCCTGGTGGCCTTGTGTTGTGCCAAAGAGGGGTGACTTGTTCTGTACCCAAATTACTCTCCAGACGGTCTTATTCCTGCTCTTAAATGAATGTGGCATTTGGGGTTTCACATTTAAAGTGTAATTTGGACTCATTTTAGATGTCTTCCTACAGCTTAATAAACATCTTCCCCAGACAGATTCAGGGTCTGATTTTAATTTGTGGTAGGGTTACAGGCAACGTAAATGTCAGTTTCGGCTACAGAGAGTAAATCTGTGCTAGAAATAGA
The DNA here is from genome assembly GCA_019843965.1 of Rhynchomys soricoides. Lineage (NCBI taxonomy): Eukaryota > Metazoa > Chordata > Mammalia > Rodentia > Muridae > Rhynchomys > Rhynchomys soricoides. Next base: position 87,643 of record JADRCH010000087.1, on the reverse strand, counting down.
AACTGAAAGTGACTGGCAGTACACTTGAACACATACCACATGATGCTTGCCCACAGGAAGCAGTGGCTCCCTAAGAAGCCTCTACACTGGCCTGTGATGAGAGCTAAGTCTCTCCTCAGAACCCTAAGCTGTGAGCCAGAACAGAAAGGCTCAGTGCTGCCTTCTCTGGATGTATCAATCTGAAGTAAAATGGTAAAATGAACTAAGTTGTTGGTGTCATAGCTTTGAGCATGAACCACCCACAGGGCTACTACTGCCTCAGCCAGACACTCATTCATCTGAGGGACTTGGGCTAAGTCCTAAATACCTCTAAACCTCCATTGCTCTATGTATAAAATAAAAACAGCTGACCAATAATCTTAAAGAGGTTTATAACACTAAACTTAATATCAGTTAATATGGTTCCCATAATTAGGTAATCTGACATAGAAAGAGCTCTACAAGTGTGTGTTTCAGAGAAAGAATCCATCAGTTAAGAGTACATCTGTCTAAAAGTCAAGAGAAACAGATGAATAATTTCTCACTGGATGCTCTAGAATGTCACCTTCCTTGAACAATAACAAAACGGCTCCCTTGTTCCCAACTGTCCCCAACATTAAGCCAAACAGGACAAGAAAGCAATGTCCTGAAGAGTAGGATAGGGGACAACTTCTTCTCATGTACACACAGTAACAAGTAAAAATTAAAGGTTTAACTTCACGTTATTTATTTGGGTCTGCCATTTATTGTTAAAGAGAATGACATTTTGAGGAATCTTGGAAGACAGGCTCCCAGATGAATGGTTCTAACTTTTCAATGCAGTGTCCATTGGGATTGGCTGGAAACCTGGCATTTTGAGAACAATAAAGATCCTTCAAACCTGAGAAAGGAAACATTGTACTATCGTGTATTAGATGCTACTTGACATGCCTGCTGAACAGCCAGGATGACATTCCTTAAGGGACTATGCTGGCTGAGCTGTGGATAGTCAATCTGAATCACGGTGCCTGTGAAAGTAGTGAGCATTGACGTGGTGGGCTATAGACTGCCTAGAGATCTGGTTGAACACTATTCCCAGGTGTGTCTGTGAGGGTGCCGCTGGAAGAGTCTCATCTGAGTAAAGCAATATGCCTTTTCCATTTGAGTGTTCATCAAGCAACAAACTGAGGTGCTGAAGGGAACCAAAGTTCTCAAGCAAAGGAAGGGGGTGCTGTCTCTATATGATTGCTTGTCTTCTCTGGATCTTGGTAAGGGACACATTTCATGGATGCTTCTCATTCTTAAACCTTCAGATTTCTACCAGAATTTACACCCCTGGGTCTCCAGCTGGTGGACAGCAGATTGTGGAGCCTCTTGACTTTCATAATCTATGTCACTAGCAAATTTCTTAAGTTGGGTAGGTAGACAGGAGGTGGATAGATAGTTGGACAGTCCTTTACTCATGAAGGAGTTCTATCTGGATAAACTTATGGTAAGTTTGCAAATACACTTTGTAAGTCATAGCTATAGTTCATATACTATTGGAAGTCATACCTTAGCTGAGTTTACATCAAAAATTATTAAAACACTTATATAATAAGCCTATGTTTGAACAAAACTATTTATTCCAACAGTTATGTCAAGATAAATTATCTCATTAGATTTACTGGGTCCTGAGCTGAAAGTAAAGCCAGAGGCTGAAAGGGTAGATATTCCCAGCACCACAAACTATTGTAGGTCAGATATCACCAGCATCCATCCGTTCATCCATCCATCCACCCATCCACCCACCTTCCCATCCACCCACCTACCCATCCACCCATCCACCCATCCACCCATCCACCCACCTACGCATCCACCCACCTACCCATCCACCCAACTACCCATCCACCCATCCACCCATCCACCCATCCATCCATCCACCCATCCACCCATCCACCCACCTACGCATCCACCCACCTACCCATCCACCCACCTTCCCATCCACCCACCTACCCATCCACCCATC
>JADRCH010000087.1:3109-85577 GCA_019843965.1 Rhynchomys soricoides | reverse complement strand
CCATCCACCCATCCACCCATCCACCCATCCATCCATCCACCCATCCACCCATCCACCCATCCACCCACCTACCCATCCACCCACTTACGCATCCACCCACCTACGCATCCACCCACCTACCCATCCATCCATCCATCCATCCATCTCTTTCTTATTAGTGTGTTTCTCTGACAGACCTTTACTAATATAGTATTCTGTGCTTAGATTCTGTTCCTGACAGAGTATCCCATATTACTTTACCTATATTCAGTATGTGAACTAACAGAGTCTAGGTAGTAACATGATATTTTAACATAGATATAATAACATAGATATAAATTACAATGCATTTCCAATATTCACCAAGTTCCTTCATCTCCACTTCTAAAGTTGATCTGGACTCCATCTATTTTGGCCCCCATCCTCACTGACAAGGTCCAAACACTATCTTCTCTTACTTGGTCTTCTGAAACAGTTTCTGCCTCTCATGTTGTTCCTCTGTAGTCTAACTGCATTGTTGCCAGATGATGTTTGTGAACTGAAGATTAGTCTTGACATTTCCCAGTACTTAACATTCTTCTAGGCTTTCCTTTGCATTTAGGACTTTTTCCCTAAGAAAAAGCATCCTTTAAAGGCTACAGTGCTACCTCTCTTGGAGGCTTTTCACCTGATTTGATATGTCCAGCCCTTTCACTAATTTCCATGAATATATGAAGTTTTTTCCTATTCCAGGGCCTTGACTCATCCCATGGCCCATGCCTAGATTGCCTGTCCATCTGCACTTTTGTTATTTTGTTATTCATTTTTAGATCTTTGCTTAAACATTACTTTCAAAAAACTTTCTCTGGGTCCTAAATTAGAGGTATATCTAGTCTGTGGCATGATATCTTCTCCTGTGTTTCACTGCTTGATATCATGATGTACCGGTAGACTTGCATGATTCTTCAATGGTCGCCTCATACCTTCCACTCATACCCCATGATAACTGGGGATGTATATGTCAGAGATAATGATGCTGACTGATTTGACCATTGGGAAAGTTCATGCTTGCTTTCAGTTCATACTGCTTCACATACAAGAAGGAAACAAGAGAATACCGACAGAGCCACAAGGCTTATGGAAGTGTAGGGCTCTACCAGAGCAATACCAGGATGCTTGTCTGCTGTTGGTGACAGGTCTTCCTGCAGTCTGGGACTCTTTCTCTTAGACTACAAGAGGGAAAAATACCAAATGGTTTGTTGCAAGACTTCTGACTTTCCCTTTAGGTTAATGCCAAACCACTTAACTGTTCTTATGAGAATTAAGTGCTTTCCATTTTTTTCACCAGTGGTTTCAGTTGCTGAAACTCTTCAGAAAGGTCAAAAAATTTAACTTTTATTTTCAGTTCCCAAGCCTCAAGACCATAAGTCGAGTAATCTTTTCATAAATAAGGCATTCATTGTTCATAATTGGTTCTCAGAGCCACAGCCTGCTTCAGAAGGAAGATAATATAACTTCTGTCATGTGTGGTGGTGGTGGTGGTGGTGGTGGTGGTGGTGGTGTGTGTGTGTGTGTATGAGAAAAATAAATAAAAGCAATTATCTTAAAGTCCAGTATGGATGAGAGAATTTGTTTTCCTAATAAGGAACCAGCTTAGGAGTGACAGAGAACCACTGACATTCGAGAATGGCTGCCTAGTGCAAATTTCTGGCAACCCCTTTGGTTCGCTGGTCCACAGCCAGTGCTTGTCTTCATAAATGAATTCCACATCTTTATTTAGTGAAGTAATTTTTGTTCATTATTTGAAACATACTTTAAATATTTTGTTTCATGATGTTCTTATACAACTCCCCAAAGATCAAGGAAGATGGAAAAAATCAATTATGTTTTTTTTTTTCAAATTTAGAGTGATTATAAAAAGAATTACACTCCAATTTATTCATTATGATAAATAACACTTGACAGCATTTGAATAGCTCAGGTGGTCATGATTAAAGGTGTCCTTCTGATAGATGCCTTTCCATGGGAAATCCTAACCCATTTATTAAATAGACCTCTCCTGTGTGTCTGTGTGTAGGAGACCATGGAGTAAGAATGAAGGATTTCATACCAACATTAAACTTTCATAACAAAAACGAGTACCTGGACAGCCCAAAATGCACTCCACATGGGATGCCTGGTTCTAGCTGGTTTGTAATCCAGAGAATGGATCTCACTGACCTGAGTCATATTTGACATAGATGAAACTTCAAAGTTGGCCCTTTGACAGATGAGCTAATTGGCTTTATCCAAAATGGGCAAAATCCTGGGAGGGAAAGGCACTTAAATCATTAGAATTGTTGGGTCAGAGGCAGAGAAGGGCCTGGAAGAGGTGCTGGGCCATAGCAGAAACTAGACTCTGCTTCTCCTGTTCCCAAAACCTTCTAATGAGTTTCAGTGTTTTCTTTCCAGTGCTTATCACCACCAAGGAACTAGGAATTTGCATCCCTAATGCACCTTCTCAAAGGTGTGTTGACATCCCTGTAGGCTTGGAGTGGTTCTTAATGCTGCTCTCTCTTTGGCTGGTGCCCACACACTCCTTATATGGGCCTCAACCTATAGTGTGTGTCTGCTTTACTCACAGACTTATTTTTTAAAAAAAATTCCCTGGGAACCTATCTTAATTGCACTCTTTTTAAAAAGTGAAAGCTCAGAAGTTAGATGAGTCAGAAAATGAACATTTAACTGAATCCCCACATATCAGGCCACAGAGAGTCAAATGTACCATCCCTCTGTGTGTGGTAAATTTTCTTTTTAGAGCTATTTTTATCAAAAGGAAATAGATATAAATAAGACCATTTGGATAAACACAGGTTAGAGGCCTAAGCTAAGACCTAGTGGGAGCTCATTCCTGAGCACTAGCTCTCTTGTACCACATTTCTTTCTCACATTTTCTACGAACCTAAGCATACAGGCTGCCTGCAGCATCCCACACATCATTTGGTGGTAGTTTCAACAGATACAAAACAAAATATTTTATAAGTGTGGCCCAAACATTTATTTAGCTTCAGCTGTGTTTTAAGAACGATGCCCAGTCTAACATGAATAAAAGATTATTCTGTTCTAAAGAAATTCTTCAGGTATTAAGGGAAAGAGAGGAGGCATGGAAGCCAGTCTGTAATGGGAAATACCCCCCCACCCCCCAGTGTTACCCAGCACCCTGGGGGATTCCAGGGCCCAGAAGAGCAGACACAGGAAATGCTCAGGGGAAGAAAGATTAACCTCACACCACAGGCACATGTGGGGGCTGTGTGCAAACACAGATAGATGTGTAGGATTGGGTTTGGTAGCAGAAGACTAATGCTTAGTGAACTGTCCATGCTAGGTGGGTTGTCACAGTATGTTGGTGAAGATCTAGGAGATTTTAAAAAGCTCCCACTACCCATAGCTTAATGGAGGAAGAAAACATTCTCTTTGGATGATAACACCTCTACCTTTGAAGACAAACCATCTAACCTGAATGCACCAACTCAGGTGGATGCCCCGGAGGATGCCTGATTGGGAACAATGGACACTTAGAATCCACCCTCCCCCCCCCGACTCGTTTTCTAGTGTTTCAGGGAGGTAGCTGAGTCACAAATGAAGAGCAGCATTTGATAGTGCTTTAAATGAAGCAGCCAGGGCATGAGACAGGGAGGGATACTAGAAGTAAGAGGGAAGGGACTCTTGGACAGGAGACTGGAAGCTTCCAGAGTCAATAGCGCCCCCCACCTTCTATATCGAGCTGCTTATGGAAAGGTGAAGCTGAGCTAGGATTCAGCCCTACTGTTTGCTGAATCCGACGCTTTTTCCAAGACAGAAAATTGGTATATATTTTTTCTCTCCAGTATTTTTAGTCTTTGTCTATTTTTATTTTGAGCTCAAAACATGTAGATAGGCATAAGATATGCAGGAAGCAGATTTTAACAATCAGTGTTCAGTATGATTTCCACTGGGAACACTGAAGCAGTTTTCTGTGACCATTTCTCCTTGTAGGGGACTTCTGCAGCACATTAATTTTGGTTCCTGGAGGGAAGTGCGAGGTGCCGTGTGAGATTCTCTTGACAAAACACTAGTTTTTCATGGCTTCCAGAATAAAGTAAAAAACATAAGTACTCTTAGTGGGGCAGGGGGTCTGCACGGGCTTGAAAACTTTCAATAAAACTCACTGTTGTCCTGGGTTTCTAAGCCAATATTGGCAGTCACTGAATACACTCTTTCTTTCAAAGGAAAGGAGTGAAAGAAAGAAGGAAGGAAGGAAGAAGGAAGCAGGCAAGCTAACCTTGATCATCCTGGCTCACAAGCAAACGTGAAACAAGATGGCTTCACAGAGCAAAAGGCCCAGCCCTTGTCACCCAACTGCTCTCTGCTTACTCAGTTGGCTCTCTGTACACCCACTCCTGTGTCTTTGCATATAAGAAAAAATGAGGCAGTAAAAGTGTCAGCCTGCTTTTGTCAGGAATAGCCAGTAAAAAATAATTGGAGGCGACTTAATACAGCCCATGCACAACAGTCGTGAGATAATTGATCCTTAATATGTTGCTCCCGAGTCTCCACATGCCAGGAAGAATTCTGACATGTGGAGAAGTTACAGTATGGTTTATTCGATAGAGAAGCTAAACAGAACTCAAGTCTCTTCCCAGCAACCTGCCGACAATGGCAACCCACACTGTCTCCAGAACACATGGCATCCTGTGCAGCAGCTGCCATCCTGAGCCAGCAGGTTTTGTTTTCAGTCTTCTTTCATTCGATTTCCCTTCCGTCCTCCAAGGAGCTGGCACCATCGTGCCAGACGCGCAATCAGAACCACCGTGCGTGGCTCTAGACACCAATGAAGAAAGTGTACTCAACACCACAGCTCCCCTGAGTTCACTATCCCGCTGAGAAAGGACTGTGATTGACATGGAGCAGCAGGTATTTTTAAGTTTGAGGGTTATTTTCTAGTAATTGCCGGCCTTAAAATTGTAGTTTGTCAATCAGACGGCTCCTTTAAAACTACAACAACATTCTTTTCCAGAGGTAGGGCAATTAAGGGAAGTCTGTAAACGGTGAACCCTCACAGGCCTTTTTTCTTGTCACGTAATTGTTGTTAAAAGATTCACTGCCATTTCTGGGGAGGAGGCAACACCATTGCATTTTGCATTCAGGAAAAATGTCTAAAACCATTTCTTTTCAAACATTCTGAAGTTTGGTACAGCCCGGAAGTCCGTCTTGCCAAGCACTTTCCCTCTCAATGTTTAAACCCATGTGTCTTTCAAGGGGGATTTAATCCATGTGTTTCTAATTCATTTTACTCATCAAAATGATGCTGTGTAAGAACTGTTTGATTTGCAGGGAGTCCTATGGGTCTTTCTCTTTGTCTCTCTATCTCTCTCTCTCTACCTTTCTCTTTTTTACACACACACACACACACACACACACACACACACACACACTTGAACTAAAAGGCCTTTCTTTCTGAGAACCAGAAGATGGTATTATCCCAGGTGTAAGCGGAATGACTGAGGTGGTACTCAGGATCAACACTGAATTTAGAGGCAAGAAATTAGCCGACACAATGACAGGAATAAACCCCACATGCCTGCCTGCTCTACCATCTAGGAAGGCCACTCAGACTCGTCTTTCCCTGAACAGGCCTCATCCATGAGCTAAGAACAAAACATGATGCTAAAGCATAGTTCAGTGGCAAGATCCTATTGGATCCTAGGGATATTGGGGCAATTGGGATTCCCACCTCCAGATCAGCAGAAATCAGGTCTACTCCATCTTGAAAGCCTTGCTGGGGAAGTAAATTAACTGCCAAATGGCCGAACTGGGAAGAACTGAACAGAAGTTCTGGGCAGGCATTGTTTGTATGGGTTATGTTCCACGGAACTGGGTGTTAGTAATAGGGTAAGCTACAGGGCCTGTGGACCAAATGGGGCACTGTTTCCCAGGCTGGACTCTCACAAGGGTGGACCTAAAGATCTTCAATGGTAAATTTAGTTTGAATACAAACACCATCATTTTGTTTGAGGCTACAGATCCAGGCAAGGAATCTTGGCACTGGGGCACAGGTAGGGATTCAACCCAGGACTCCTGACCCTCACTAAACATCACCAGTGATAGTTTCACTGCATCAGTGTTTTTCAAAATCTAAGTGCAATGGCACAGTGAGCACATGGTGAGAAATTTATAAAACCAGTACAACCTGGTGTCAGCTTTTTAAAGATAGAAGTAGATACCCATTAACCTTATGTCCAGGAAAGAGTACTAGTCCATAAAGAGCAGGCAGAGTGTGTATATGTTTGTGTGTGTGTGTATGTATGTGTGTGTGTGTGTGTGTGTGTATGTGTATGTATGTGTGCATTACGCATGGACTCACACCACACATGAATTCATGTGTGTATGTGCGGCCACACTCATCTCATTACTCAGAATTGGTCTCAGGGGACACCGAAATGCTCAAGTTCCTTAATGAAACATTGTGGTAGTTAATATGTAACCACTGACATGCGCCCAGTTTGCTCTAAATCATCTCTAGCTGACTCGTGCTGCCTAATTTGGTCTAAATGCCATGTAAATAGTCATGGTGCTGCATTGCTTAGGGAATAGTGGCAAGAAGAAAATGTCTGTACATGTTCAGTACACACTAATTTTCCCCAAATGTTTTCAGGCTGGAGCCATGGCTTTAATAACCACTGTTGCAGAGTGCTAACTATATACATGTTCATCAACACACACACACACACACACACACACACACACACACACAGTGTTTTTAAAAAAGGTTTAAAACCACTTAACCATACTTTTCTTGGTGACAGTTCTACCAATGGCACTATCAATTGGCCTCACAATTTCTTAAACACCAGTGTACGATCCAATGGTACACTAGTCTAGTACACCACAGGAGGCTTCACCCAGAGTCTGGGAGAAACAGGCAGGATATAAATGGGTTGGAGGCACAGGGACACTGCTAGTTAAGGAAAAAAGTAGTCTGATTAGGATGTGCAAACAATTTACAAACACAAGCAAGCGTGTCTTGCTGTGTGCATTTTCTAAGCACTTAACCATCATTAATTAGTTAGAGGCACCCTTCTGTGGTCAGGAGGTCCAGTAGTTCATCTCACACCAAGGAGCCGTGGGGACTCTTGGGAAGCTGAATCCTAGACTGCTGGGAAATGGCTATAGGAAGGTGAATTGGGTTAACTGGCTGTGCCACATCTTACCATAAAGCATCATGACAAAGGCACTGTCAGACATGGCAGACAGCCGGCGTACCCTGAACCTAAGAAATTAAAGGCTGCCTCTATGGTAAAGGATGGGAAGTCATTAAAACAACGGAGCAATACCTTCTGGACTGTTTCTGTTGTTGTTATTGTTTGTCTTTTCAGAATTGGTAAAGAAGTGACGTGCTCTCTGTGGTCATGAAGCACAGTGGTCTCTATGGGTTTGCAGCACAAAGGTTGGCTTGTTTGGGGATTGTGGTCTGCCCATGGTGAGGCAGAGGGAGGAAGCAGTGTGACAGGCAGGTCCAAGGTCATATCCTGCAGGTGGGTGGGTGATAGTGCTGTGGAAGCTTCCGGCTCTGAACTCATTGGACATCTGCTCCATGTGGGTCAGGTTCACACAGTGGGAGGCAAGAGCGGAGGCTGGTGGAAGTCTGTCAGCTTATCACATCTTATGTATGGCCTGGGACTTCTGGACTGAAGGACACCATGCTCCACCCACTAGCTAGACCCCACAGACCCTATGGTTAAGGGCAAAATAAGCAAGTTATTTTGTCTACCTCCCTTAGGCTCTTTCTACATTTGAGTAGTGGGGTCTTTAATAGCTTGGGCCCCTGACTGGGACTCAGCTTCTAGAAGCACAGCTTACTATTAAAACCCTTACTATTAAGACCCTGCATGTGTTTCTCCCTCACCTCTCCATCCCCATAAAAACATTAGCAAAGAGAGAACAGCATGGCAGACAGCTCGGTGGGATAGAAGTTTGTGCCTGCCGTCCTGCCTTAGGTCCTGGCCCCAGCTCTGCTACAAGATCACTTTATGACCTCAGACCATTCTCTTCACATTTGAAAAAAGATTTATTTATCTTTATTCATTATTTTTCTCATGTGCATGTGTGTGTCTACCAAGTGTGTGCCAGTTTCCTTAAGGTCCAGAAGAGAGTCTCAGATCCCCAGCAGAAATTAACATAGTAATCTGAGCCACCCAATTTAGGTGCTGGGAAGAGAACTCAGACCTCTGGAAGAGGAGTAAGTGCCCTTAACCGCTGAGCCATCTCCTCACCTAATCTCTTCACAATCTGGAGAACTCTCAGTTTCTGATTCTGTGAAGTGGGCTGCTTGGACTGAAAGACTTCTATAAGTGCATTAGAATAATAGGATTATTTTTTTCTACTGCTAAGGGGTTCCAGATGGTGAGGGTAAAATCTAAATTAAATGTTACAGCCTGTGACCTGTTCCCTGGAGCTGCCCTTTCCAGAGGTAGGAAATGGCAAAAGGTAGCAGAATAGGAGCAATCTCTGGATTCAGAAAAGCCATCGATGTATAGGGAGGCCTCGGTGCCTCTGTATGAGGGTGGATGCTGGTGAGAGCATCCCGAGAGGGAAACGTAAGGCGAGAGCAATTTACGTCTACATTCATATTAAATGAGCTTGTTTTAATTGCTGCTATTATGATTAATTTCAGAGGAATTAAATGGGATCAGCTCTTTCTTACAAAGCGTTGTTGAGCTGACCGAAGCGTTATGATAAATAAGAAGGCCAAGCAGAGGTGGAATGCAACAAAAGACTTGGTGCTGTATTGAAAATAGAATATGAAAGACTTCTACTTCTTGTCTACAAAGGATGGGGGATACGAAAAGCCCTGGTTCTTTATAGAGCTGAAATAAACTACTTTAAAGTCAAATCTTAAACCACATCTTCTGATCTATAAAGAAATGATCACCTAGCCTATAGTTCATGATATGGGTTTCCACTTCACCTCTTATCTGCTCATGTTATATTCTGTAATTAAGTTTACCTTCTTGAAAAGGAACACTGAATGACAATATTTCTTTCTGCATCATGATGATGGTGATGGTGATGATGATGATGGTGGTGGTGGTGGTGGTGGTGGTGGTGGTGGTGGTGATGGTGGTGGTGGTGGTGATGGTGATGGTGATGGTGTGTGATACCTGTTTGTGTATGTGTATATATACATGTGAGTATTGAGCATAGAGCACATTTGGTGGTTAGACAAGATCTAGTGTCAGGCCTCATCTTCCATCTTATTGAGACAAGGTCTCTTTGTTGTCACTGACTGCCCTAGAACTTCCAGGCATCCTCCTGCCTCCACTTCTCCTTTTGTCACCAAAGCACTAGAATTGCAGACTTGTGCTTTTGTATCTGGCTTTCTGGCTTCTGGGGATTCAAGCTCAGGTCCTCATGCTCGCATAGAAAGCATTCTACCCACTGAACCATCTTCCTGTATCTCTACATTATTGATGCCCCAAGTACATTATCATCTAAACTTTCAACAAAGACAAGTGATTTCCTTATTGAATAAGTTGACATCTACCAGTTACGCTCTATGCTAATTGCATTATGCTCATTTGAGAGAATCCATCATACAGCCAAGAAGCTGAAGCTAGCCAAGCATCCGTGGATTGTCAAAAATTATAGTGCTAGCAAATGGCAGAACCTGTTCAAACCTAGATTGGCCCAACTCTAACAGCCTCACTGAGCAGAATTACACTGGACCATAGTAACGAGCAATGAAGCCCCACCTTTACCCTTGTTCTCTTCCCCTCCTCTAACAGTGATGCAAGCCCTGTGGAGGGCTCAGTGCACAGCCAAGTGGGTATACAAGCCCCAGAGGTAACATCTCAGTCCATGGGTCCAGCCAATATGGCTTCAACTCTTTAGAGATTCACAGACTCCCAGTAAATCATGTGAGTATACAAGATATCACAGCACAGCCTCTTGGGAGCATTTTCCCATTCCTGTGACTACTGCTTGACACTTTTTATAGGCTGTGCTTTTAGGGGCAAGGGAAACACATTCAGTTTAATTTCAGCCATTCAGATAGAAAAGTAAAGAATGATAAGAGATTTGAGGTATCTCATGGAGAGAGAGCAAAGTGTCCAGATAGGTCTTGACTAGTATCTAACTACCATTCTGGTTTCTGGGATGATAGCAGACTATCGATTACTTCTTCTTAGGTGCTGGATTGCTGCATTGATCATTAATAAGCTCTCTTGACATTGTAGGTTCAGAGGAAAAGATATATAGACTTGTTATGTTATGTCTGTGTACTGTGCGGTGGACTCTAAGCCAAGTCAATTTCAGTTTTCCAGAGTGTAATTCAAGGAACAGCCTCTGATGTTACCAACACCCATAAAACACAACTCTCTGAAAACATCAGCCTCACACCAGACACTTCAAACAGAATAATGGTGTGTGTTAAAAAAAAAAAATCGCAAACTGAAATCTGGGCCAGGATTTGGATTTCTAGTGCTGCCTGACTCCACCCTCCTGGTGGCTGTCACCCTGCTCTGTACCTCCCCAACCAGGGAATTAAATGGGCAGCTTTTGTAACCCAAAGCAAGTCCCCTTTGAAGACTCTTAGGATCCTGAGACCCAACAAGGAGTGAGCAGAAGAAAATCCCACTTTCGTCTCCAGTTGCTGTAGCTTTTTAAGTATAGGTCCAGATTTTGCCCACACTGGTTACTTCCAAGCACATGACAAGATTCCTTGTCAACATTTATTTCTGCTTCTTAGCCCTGATCCGACCTCTATGTAAAGTCTATTTATATTGATTGATTGATTGATTGATGATTGATTGCAGTGCTGCAGATCAAATCCAGTGGCCTTATGCATGCTAAGCATGCAGTGAGTACCACTGAGTGGCTCCTGCAATAACATGTATAAAAGGCAGCCCCAGCCAGCTGCAAGTGTGCACCACTCACTGGTGTGATTGCACACGTGAACTTTTTAGTCCTACTGGGAATTGAATCTAGTTCTCATGGCTGAACTCATTTCAATTTCTTATTCACAAAGCATCAGTTTTCCATGGGTGAGAAGGTCTGGATTCCTTTCCCAAACTGCATGGCTCTACTTCATTCCTTCTACCCAGGCCAGAAAAAAGCCAGCAGGTCTTATGGGTAGAGTCCTAGCCTCTTTTCACCAGGTCGTGTCTTTACTGCTCTATTTCTGGTGCCTGGCACCGGGTCTGCGTGATAGGTTTGTGCCTTTGTAAGTTGGTGGCCTCAACTTCACCATGACCAGAGAAGAACTATGACTGCCCATATGAGGGAGGACTGGGGGAATGTCCCTGAGCTTAGCTGCTTGGTTACTGGAATAAAGAGAAGGAAGGTGTCAGACAAGAAAGCCTGGGGGTGGAGCGCTACTGGGTTAAGACTCATTCTGGGAAGAGCAGCCAAAGCCCTGACCAATACCCTCAGGAGAAGTCGCCCCTGAAATTGCAGTCTCTGGCATTTTGCTGTGAATCCACTGACTGTTGGGGGCCCTAATCACAGGTCCACAAAGGATATGGTTCTCTGCATTTTACAAAGATGAGAGGTCAGATGGCTCAGAGAGTGTCAGTGGCTTTCTGATGTCACACAGACAGGAAGTAGAACAGTGGTCTGAGGTCAGGCCTTTAGAACCCCAAAGGCTACACTCTTTGCAAGAAACTCCACAGTCACAGGATGTGCCACCCCTAATGTCATCCCCTTTCTCCTTGTCATAGATGAGAGTGACAGTGCTTAGCTATAGACTTAGTTTTGCTCTTTTCTGTGTCTTTTCTCTCATGTCCCCAGGACCTTGTCTTCACCTTTACTTCCAGCATCAAAACATGGCCTAGGGTCCCCTGTGGAAGCCAGAGTATCCATTGTTCAAAGCTCTAAAGGAATGGTAAAGAACAATGCCATCAGCATCCCATCAATGGCCACCTGACAGTGTTCATAGAAAAGCACTGTCCTGGGGTCTCTTCTAGCTATTCCTCATGACGGTGATAGTGGCAGATGTTTGTCAGGGCTGGGATCTGAGCCCTGGACAAGCAAATCTGACCTTCTATTTTTACATGGAAAACCATGTATGCAGACCAGTGCAAGCCAGACGGGGAAGAGCTGCTTGCATACCTGGACTATACTGGGGTCCCTGTACTGGCTGGGGTTCTAGACCATAATTTCCCAAGATGTTGAGGCAATGATACCAATGGTATCGCTCACATGAATTCTTCAACTCATGTGAATCAACAGTTATTTAAGCAAACTTAAACAGCAATTAAACAAGCTGCCCCTTCAAAGAAAACTGAAACAGCCATCAAACGTGACAGAAGCGGCACCTCTCTCACAGAAGGCACAGCAGGTTGGGGCTCTTTCTCTAGTTCTCCATGGGTCACAAACAGGGGCATTTCTGATTAGTGGTAAGGAGCCAACAGTTAAGTCAACATGAACTCTAACTATTTAAAAAAAAAATCAAGTCTACCTTCTGTGTTCCCGTACACCCCTGATGCTCACTGAGCTACGCATGTGACTAAGGCCTAAGAACCTGCAGCCTGGGTGATTTCCTTACAGATGGGCAGTTATGGTTGTTCCAAATATACAGTGATGCTGAGTTTGCAAACTCACAGTCCTTGCTTTACCATCAGCCACTACCCTGGGTACCAAAATAATGATGATGATGATATAATAATAATAATAATAATAATAATAATAATAATAATAATAACAATAATAAATAAAATAAGCTAAAAAGAAAAGACAGCTATGCGCTGTGAAAAGCTTGCAACTTGGAATTTATGTGGAGAATGGAAATCTTGTCTTGGAAATTTATAGGACAAGTACATGCAGTTTGGACTTTTTCACGACCTTTAGACATGTTAGCTTTAAATCTCATTTGAAAACTTGACACCCAGTTTAGTGCTCAGCCACCAAGCATTGGCCAAGCACCCACATATTCTCAACACCAAAACAAACAACAAGATCCAACACAGAGTATCTCCTGAACTTGTGTGAACTTGAACTCGTATGAAAAACGATGCCATGCATTCAGCTGAGATGCAGACTGGAAAAATCTGCTTCTTATAAACACCATCCTTGCCCATGCAAGCGATGGTGGCACCATAGCTCCAGTCCATGCATGTGAAGTATGTATGTGGCCTATTTGGGACATCTGTGGGGCACAGAATTCTTCCCTCATCTCTCGTACCACTTTTTGACGGAGAAACCATCACACAGAAAACTCTGCATAGGTAGAGCTAGAAAACTACACTTAGCATCACGCAAGGAAACTACGTTCCAAAAAGTGAGGCTGAAAATAAAGCAGTTTCCAAGCAGGAAGAGCCAAGCCCCTCTCCCCTTCCCCATTCATCTCTTCAAGATCTCCAATGCAGGCTGAGTGTAGGATGTGTCTGTCTCTGTACTCTATGCCTGCCTCTCATACATATGTGTACATGTTTGAGATATATATATATATATATATATATATATATATATATATATATATAAACTTCACCTGCTCTATTGCTGGAAAACCTTGAGAGGAAGGACTTCAGTGATGGGGAAAGGTAGGCTTCACATGCGCAGAAGGCGTTTAGGTCCATCACTTCCATTTTAAAACACAGGCATGCCACTCCCAACAAGGCAAACTGGATTAGATTCAGACCCGCCCCCTTTCTCCAGAAAGCAATTCCCCAGTCTCTGCTCCCCTTTCACCTCTGGCCAGAAAGGAGGGAAGGGGAAAGACCTAAAGCATGTCACAATTAATTCCACACAAAACATGCAAACACCTCGCAGTGATGGGTTCCTTACCTCTGTTCATATTGAGCTTCCAGGTAAGCCAGGTTAAATAAGACAGGAGTCCCCAAGGGGTGAGCCAGCCCTGCCCTCTCCTTCTGCTGTATATACAATACTAAACTCATGTATAATACAAAGACGGAGTGATAATTTCCAACACAAAAGTCTGTCTCTCCGGAGAGCATTAGGGACCAAATCATTCCTCCTCACCAGGTATTAATGTCAATCCATTACTCTAACATTAACTTGTTTCTAAAACAAATCAATCAAGTTTTTTAAAATCCCCCCTCCCACTACGCCAGGTATATAAAATTAGTGGAGGAGACGTGGAAAACCCTGAAGTTAAAATTCTGAAGCAAATGCACACTTGCTGCTAACCATAGCTGGGATAACAGTGGGAGACAGCCTTCGAGCATCCTCAGATGTCACTCCTGAAACATCTCCTGTGAGTGTGTAATGAGCAGAACCGCACAACCATGAACTCCCTCTCCTCAGCGCCACACAGAACAGCATCCCGATCATTTACAATTCTCCAGCTACGCTCAGAAAGCCCTTCCAACCACCATCACCACACCACTGAGACCTTTTATGAAAAGACAACAGTTTTAAAAAGGGGGTGGAGGGTGGAAGGAAGGAGGGTGGGAGAGAAAGAGAGAGAATGTGAATTCTGGTGGAGGAAAATAATATACAGCTGTAATAATACCATGTTTTAAAAAATACCATACTATAGTTTTACTTTTAATAATAAAAGATAAAACAGGGCTGTCTGTGAATAATTAGAGACTGCAGTCTGAAGCCAGTTAAAGTCACTGCAATTGATAACAAACTGAAAACCCCTTGAGAGCAGGTAAATGCTTTGCAACACTGACCCCCCTCTCACATTACTTAACGACCCTGTGGTTCCTGCATTACATCACCATTCCAGGGATTGGTCCCTGCTCTTTAACTCTCTCCCTGTCTCCTCCGATTAGGAGCGACACCGCAGGCAGTGAAGAAACTTCTCCGGAGTTTGTTCCTTCTCCGTTTGCTCTCTTATTTGTGGCTTTTTCTCTCTCTTGCAGCTTCGGCTGGCTTGGCTGATTCCCCCCCCCCCCCCCTGCTAGCCTGGCTTCTAAACTCATTCAGGTCTCTGTGCTAGGATTTTTTTTTTTTTTTTTTTAAAAAAACCTCTGATCAAAGTGAAAAGAAATGCCTCTTCGAGGTAAGAAGAGGAGCAGAGGGGCTGGGGAAACAGGAGAAGAAGGGAACAAAGACGGCAGAGAGGCAAGAAAGGGGAGAGGAAGGAGGAAGACTCCAGATCAGACCACAGTAGGGGCCCAAAGATCCCTAAAATCAAGAAACAGAGAATAAAATTCCGAACCAACCTCATGGACATCACTGAGGCTGAGTTCCCTCCTGAGGTGCAGAACATGGGAGCTGTGGAATGAGAGTGTGTAGAATTTGAGCCAAAGCTTAACTAGCTTCAGTGAGTCATATCCTTCCCATTTGATTCCAGGCCAAGCGATGATGTAATGCTCTGGCCCTTCTTTAGCGCCCTGCTCTGGCTCTCTCCCTCTGGCTCTGCAGCTCACTCTCTTTCTCCTGGGCTCGCCCTCCTCCCCCTTCTCCTTTTTAGCTCAGCGCTGGTGAAGTCACTATTTAAATCTGGCAGAACTGAAGCAAAAACTTCAATGTAACCAAAACAGCCCCAGGCCCAGTTCCAGGCTCAGGGCCTTCGCGGTGCAATCGCCCTTAGAAACCAGTAAACAGACTAGGAAACAGTGCAGCCTTGGGATGACCTACAGCTGCCATCGGAGCTCAGAGTGAGACCCCGGGGGTCTGTGACCAGGGGAGCCACTGTTCTGCTAGAAATAAATGATAGATAGATAGATAGATAGATAGATAGATAGATAGATAGATAGATTTGGAAGGAGTCCTGCATTTGGAGCCAGGGCAATAACAATTCAAGAAGACACCAGGCAGGGAACTGGTTGGAAGGACCAAGAATCAAAAGCCAGTTCCAGTTACCAAGGGAAGGGTCTCAGCTGGGAACCAGGCGACGGGGTTTCCACTGCCCATTGACATTTTTCCTGGAGCTGCACGGGAGTTTCTGCTGCAGAATGCCAACCACCTTTCCTCCAGAGAGTTCTCATATCTGACCTCCCTGTCAGCAAGGGCAAAACCACTTCTGGTTCAAACACGCTCTTGTGTCTGGGTCCATCAAGAAATGTGAAATTGAAGTCATTTCTCCCCCCAAAGGCCGCTCTGGTGGCTCTTCAATGTGCTAAGAGAAAGGACCTCTCCAGCCAAGTGCAACCTTGTCCTTCTGAGCTTAGCTTTCTGTCTCAGGGAACTAGCCAAAGAGAGGATAGAAACATAATGTGGCCCCATCAGGACAAAAGAAGCGCTTCCCATTTGTCACCTTGCTTCGAGGATGGGATGAGCCTTCCGGTGGGTCTGTGTGTTTAAGGAGAGCAAGCTCTCTCTCTCTCTCTCTCTCTCTCTCTCTCTCTCTCTTAATTACACAGGGAAGGACACAGCCTGGGAGTGGTGGAGAAACCAAACGTTATCTCCGCAAATGATAACAAAGCTCTTTCAATTGTTGAATTCTCTCAGCTCAGCCACAAGGTATCTAGAACTGTCTTAACTCCGGGCAGCTGTTAGCCTGGCCTTCTTATTCCATCTTTTCTATTTCCCATCACAACTTTGTGCCTCCTCAAAAAAATGGGAAGTTCACTAGTTTTTTTTTTTTTTGTTTTTTTTGTTTTTTTTTTTTTTTAACCACAAAAGCAGAAGAAGGCTTGAGGCTGCATTTTACCCTCAAACACAATCACAGTTTTGGCTACATTTTAAGTGTCCTTGTCACTATGGTAAGTTATAAAAACGTTTCTATTGTCCGAGGGAGGTGGTATCACTGGCATTCAGGAGGCAGAGGCAAGAGGATCTCTGTGAGTTCAAGGCCTGCCTGGTCTACAGAGAGTGTTCTAGGACAGCCAGGGCTACACAGAGAAGCTCCTCAACACACACACACACACACACACACACACACACACACACACACACCTACCACCACCATCACTACCACGACAACAAAAAGTCATGTTTCTTTACATGGCATAAAGCAGAGAAGAGACAGACTTCCAACTTTAGTCCTGAGGAATCACTTAGGTTACTAAAAATCCCTGCTGTTGAGGGTCCAGACCTGTTCCTCTGGACCCCCTGGAATTTAGCTCAGCTCCAGGCCCTATCACTACACTGATGAGCTAAGATTTGCCTCATACTTCTGTGAGCCCAGGGCTGGAGCCTGAAGGAGCTTTCACTAGTAAGCTGCCCTCAGTCATGACATCCTCAGTTGATGTGGAGGCCACAGTGGCTCTTAGTGACACCTTTATCAAGGCAGGCAGCTCTGAATTAGAGGTGATCAGCCATAATTACAGCTGGCGCCACTGAAGCCCATGGCTTGACAGCAGCAAATGTGGTTGTTACAGTTTGGTCCACTATGTCAGTGGCCTGCATAACTCACTTATGTCTCAGTGGCCAAGCAGCCATTGATTTTTCTTCTACTGCAGGGAATAAATAAAACAAAATTTTCAACAGCTCCTACAAGCCATAACTCCAAGTCAGCTCAGCAAAATTTTGTATAAACGACTTTCACCTTTTTAGAAGAGATTTGCATTTTCTCCATTTTACCCTCTAGCCCCCGATATTATTCCTTGTCTTAGTTTCCATACTTAATTTTCTCAGTGTTATTATTTTAAGCACATCAAAATGGCCAAGGAGTGAGGGTTTCCAAACTGACATCTTCCTGTAAACTCACTACGCTGTATAGGATTGTTTTGTCCCACATCATAGGGACTAGACTAAGCTTCTGGGTAACGGGCCTTTCCTGTGTTTAAATAAAGTAGGCAAAGGGATCCCGGGCTGTGCACCCAGATTTCACATAGATAGCCTCACGGAGATTTCTCTGGAGAGTTGCAGAGGTGATGACTTTGGCTGAAATCTGACCAAGACTTCTGCTGAGGCTTGCAGGCATCACTGCTCTTGCTGGGAGGAGGAGGAAGCCAGCCCCAGGGGTCCAGAATGGGTAAGTGAACCTCAGATCACAGAGCCACCTATCCAGCCAGGGGGCTCAGTATTTCCAGAACTCATACATAATCCCTTAAGGACCCAGAAATATCAACTGTGCCTGAACAAGGATAGTACATCCGGCCTCCGCTGTGCTGGGACCTGAAAGTCCCAGTAAAGTTTCTTCAGGAAAATAAAACAAAACAAACAAACAAACAAACAAACAAACAAAAGAACAGGGCTTTGATGGTTGAAGAATCATCTCCCCTTTGGCTACTTTAAAACCAAGCAATGGCTGCTTGGTGTCTCCCGCTGGAAAAGAAACCCTCCTGTGTGCAGCTAACAGGAGAGACTATCTTAATTCCCACAGGGAATTCCCCTTCAGGCCTCCTTTTCCATCCACATTGCCCCCTGCCCCTGCCCTAGTTCCTCCATATTCAGGCTGCTCCAGTTGAGAGAATGTTTTTAAGTGGGAACTGGTACAACACTGTATTCCTGGTGGAAACCTTCACTAAAGTAGCCCTGGCCAGTGGGCTAGGCCCTCAGATCAGCCAGTTCACCCAGGGTTACTGCCAGCATCCTCCCTGCAGAGCTGTTATCCTTGGGGAAAGGGTGATGGCTACAGTGCAGCTGTTCCCCAGAACTCACTCAGAGTCCCAGCTCCCGATGACATGTTCAGCTCCGAAGAAGTGGAAACCTCTGAGATTTGAGCCCCTTTGGATTCTTTCCAAAACACCCTGCTTTTAAAAAAGCACAACAGCCCAGGGGAGGAGACTTTGCTGGTGAGTTTCTGATCTCCATCATATTATGAAAGACACAGGCAGTGTAAGAAATAGGGCTCCTTCCTAGAGAGAGCTGGGTTGTTGTTTTTTTTTTTCTTTTTCTTTTAAGCTTCATTTATTCCCCGCAAGGAAAAGCATACCATCTTCTCCCAGACATTGTTTTTAAAATTTAACCCATGATTCCTCCAGTCTCTGGGGAGTTTGAGAGGCCAGATAATTTCAGAGTTAAATAAGCTGTAATGACTATCACATGTAATCAGCCATAAACCTAGTATTAAAAAATTATTCCCCCAAATGTGGCATCTCTTCCTTTTTTCATTTACAATAACCATCCAGGTGGTTTTCCAAGGACCCCTTTGTAAATTGCTTCCAGCGAACCTTCCGGTCACAGACCACTGCACACCCACATGGTGTCACTCAGGATTCCTTTCAACTTGGGTGTCCTGTGTTTTCATAGTGGACAGAGGCTTAGGGGTGTCTGCGGCACGTATCCTAAACCACGTGCAAGCAGGACTAGCAGGCTTAGATCACTGGGCCTGCTAATGCCAGCCACAGGCTCACCCAGGGAAAGCAAAGCTTTGAATGATTTTTTCTTGATTATTCCTATCAGGTACCTACTGAAGCTCCTATCACTTGGCACCAAGTATCCTCAGACAACTTGCTGGCTGGGCATTCTTGTGTCAAATGCCATGTGTAATGTCCTGAAGAAGCAATACTGAATGAAGGGTCAGGGCCATCTAATGACAGGAAACTTTAGGGGTAGGTAGGTACTGGGGAGTTAAGAAAGCCCTTTGATTAGTCATAAAATAACACCTTGAATTTGACAACACATTTCCCTAAAGTTTTACTTCAGTCTTCAGATATAGACACTACCATATCCTTTGAACCTGGCACACAGTCTGAAAGGCATGTGGCCATGCTTGTCCTTCTTAACAGCCATTTGCTTCTTCTGCTTTCACACACTTCTTTTTGCAACCCAGGCCCTAGCAGGGATCTGGTTCATGAAGAGTAAGTCCCAGAGAAATATGACTTAATAACAGCCAGTCACTGTGCAGGCTGCCCAGCTGTCCTGGGATCTTCTTTTCTCTGGAAGGTCCTGCTCTCCTTTGCTCTCTCATTGACACCTTTTCTGTAAATTCCTCAGGACCTGGAAGGCCTGGGGTGGCAAGAAAAGTCCAGGGAAGCTGGTGACTGGCCTTCCTCCTTTTTGCTTTGTACTTTCTCCTCAGACACCTTCAGGTTCCTCTTGGTCTTTTCCCTGAATCAATATGGTCGATATGGCAATAGGTCGATATGGCAAAACCTGAAACTAGACCATGTCTGCCTGTTGGTTTCCATATAACACCTCCAGTGAACTGAAAGTTGGAGGTGAGAAGGCCCAGAGGAGGTGCTTCTGATGTTCTTCCTATAACTTCTGAGGCACCAGGACCAATTCATGCCAAAATTAATGGTAGTGTCACTTCTAACCAAAGTTTTTACAACCCAGGGGAGGGGTTACAAAAAAGGCTAAAAATATTTAGTAAGAATAACATGAGATGGATGTAAAGGCTGGGATAACGCTGCTTTTGATGAGAGTTTTAGAGGACAAGAGCCCAGTGAAGTTGTTAGCCTACACTGCATTCATGCCTTAATGTTGAGAGGAGCAGAGAACATGGTCCAGTAGTAGATCAGAATTGTGGCTTGGTTGGCTATCTCAATGAAAGGATAAGGTCTACCAGATGGCCACTTCCCACTCACTTCCAGTGCAAAGACTTAGTGAGGCCAAAACACAAGAGCAAGTTAGGGTAGTAGCTAAGCCCCACTGAGAGGAGTGAGCTAAGTCCCAAACTGCAGGTCCCTGCTAGCTCCTATGAATGCAGGCCCTTGCTGATAAAGGCAGCTGTCCAGACACTCCTGATCACTGTAATGCTCAGCAAAGTCTGAGCAGGTCATGATGCTCAGCTGAGGGGAGGGAACAGTGCCCACCACACACTGGAGTTTTTCTCAGGCAAGTTATTTTCTATCTCTATCTCCCTTTCTGCAATTGCACATTTTTAGACTTCTGTTAATTTTTCCCACAACATGGCTCATGTGGACTATAACCATAGTCTTCTCTATTATGTCTGTAAAAATTGTAGAAACAGTAATATTTCTTTGTTTTGTGCAATCAGACACATCTAAAAGATAATTGTTAACCACCATGAGCTGAAAATTGAATGGAGTTGTCGAACAGGGACATGACCACAATCCTTTCCCCCCACCATTTTATATCAAGACTCTAGCCTCCTTAATAACCCAGGCAGAGTTCATGACATGAATTTCTGAGTCCAGAAGCAGTCACTGCCCCTGACCCGGCAAGGAGAGTGTATGAAGACAGAAATCTCTTCCAAATGTCATGGTTGTGATCAGAGAACTTTTCAGAGAGACAGGTCTTAGCATAGAGGGAGAGAGGAAAAGGAATTTGTTGTACAACCTCAAAAGGTAAGAAATGAGCTGGTGTCCCTGGCCTTGAGGGACTCACATGGGTTTGGCCACCTCACTCTCACGCCTCTAGGTCTCATCAGAGCCACTCTCTGATACCACTACATACTCCATACCTTCAGTTCTCCTGCTCCCTCTCCACTGTCTCTAAGGCAAACATGTGGCTGCCAGAACTTGACCATCTTTTGTGGACGGCTTTTGTGAGGCAAATCAGCCAGTTAGGGACTTCCAAAATCAGTGAAAAACAAATAGTAAACTTTTGAGCCTTGTAAACTCTAAACACTGAGTTATCTTCTTTATTGATCGTCTTGTCCCACTGCCTCCCAATTCCTTGCCACTGCACATTGTAGTTATCCATTGATACCAGTAGGGAATTGGCTCGAGGATGCCTGTGAGTGCCTGACTCAAACACGTTCAAATCCTGTGTATAAATTAGCACAGCATTGGAATGTGACTTATGTACATCTACCCATATGCAGTAATGACATGTCTGAACAAAAACCCTGAAGATACTTTCTGCTGGCTGTTTTTATTGTTAAAACTGTTCACACAGGCAGACACACACACACACACACACACATGCACAACACACACACACACACCACACACACACACACACACACACACACACACACCACAGACGTACAGCTACAAAGGTGACAATGCTTTTGAAGAGCTTTTGAAGCAATGAGCAATGCTAAGGAAGGTCACACTGTAGAAGTGTGCTTGTGATCCCACTTCACTAGGATTCCAGCTGGGGGACTCTGCGTCTGATAACTGACTTCCCTTTACTTTGAACAGAGCAGTGTCCAGGCAGGCACAGATTTACTAAGAGGGTTTCTGCAGGAAGGCTTCTCCCTCTAACACTTCTGCCTGCAGGAATAGGAAGAGTCTTTTTCCCTTTTTAAAACCTCAACCCTTGGGTCTTCCAAATGGAATTATCTGTGTTTTGATTAACCGGGCCCCGGAGTTAAAATGTTGGTTTTGATAAGGGACAATGAAATGAAAGAGAAACTGCTGACAAAATATTTTGGTTTCCAAACCCACTTCCACATTCTGCCGTCCTTCTCAGGCCCGTACATGACTGTGGTTTCTGTATTTGCACCAGAATCCTAGAAGGAAAGGTGCAGTTAATCCCGCCTTACAATGAAGTTGGCCTCTGGGCCCCGACCAAATCATTGCAGTGCCTCTTTCGTGTGCATTGGCATGTTTTAGGTCTTTCCAAAAGCCTAGTACAGTGTGCTGAACAAATGGTTTAGCTTCATCCTGTGAGAGGGAAGATACAGTAGCAATGATGTTCAAGAGGGTTCATAATAAAAGTTTCCAACTCTTCCTTCTTCGTGAATTTGAACATTCTTCTGACAACAACAGAAATAGGAAGGAACTTGGAACCTGAGTGGCATCTGTATCTCAGCCAGCACCCACTCTCTGACATTTGCTTTTTTAAAAATAAGTATTTTTATTTTTTGAAAGTTCCATACATTTGTACAAAGTATATTGACCACATCCATCCCCAACCAGCTGCCTCCAGCCCAGTCTCCCTCCCAACTTCATGTCCTCTTAAAAAAAAATCTAAGTGATTCTTAGAGTCTGAGGGAGACAAAATTCTAGATGGCTATCTCAGCATGATCATTCCACAGGCAAAGACACTCTACATAAGAGCTAGAGCCAGGTGTGGTGCCCTATGCCTACAGTCTCGGGCACACAGGAGACTGAGGCAAGGATTGCTTAAGCCAAGGAGTTCAAGACTAGCCCAAGCAGCCAGCACAGTAAGACCTTGTCTCAAAAAAATGTTGATTTTGATACAATAACAAAAACAACAGACCCAAAACTTGTTTGAAAGTAAAATAAATAGGGGCTAAAGGTACAGGTTAGCATTCTTGAGTCCTTGGCTTCATTCCCAATACCACAAGGAAGGGTAAGTAAATAAATAAAATTATCAAAAGAAAATAAGTATTATATGTATATTTTCTCTGATGTTTTTGCCCTAAAGAAGCTAGAATTGCTCTCTATTTTCTATGTTTTAAGGTAAAAAGAATATAGTGATCTGTCTGTAGATGATCAAACCTCTAAGGACTGAGTATCATGTTGCTTCCCAAACAAGATGCCTACTGAAGATGGAAAAAAATGCATGTTCACAGCAACATGACACCCAGCTACATGGTTTGTGGAGTTGTGGTCTCCAGGCCCCCGATAAGATTAGTGTTTCCTGACCTATGGCTAGTTTTGCAAACCATTCCCTGTCTGTTTACCCTCAATGCCTCTACACATTTTCTTTGAAATGTTTCTTGTCTCCTAATGTGACAGTCACAGTGAGACGGGCCCCCCGGGGAAGGGGGGGAGTGGGACACAGCGATGTGAAGATTCTTTCATGGTTCCAGTCCACTCTACCTGGGACAAAAGATGGTTATTTTTTTTTGAAATTTAGTTGAGCACCAAGGATGGCTGTGGGTCTGGATCCTAATAAATGCTACACTGTCCTACACAAAGTCCCCATCTTCAGGGTCTTTTATCCACTACTTTCCATAAAGGCTATTAAAAGATGTTTTAGAAGCCTTTCATGTCTAGCCTTGCCAAGTGCCACAGCACTTAAGAGGAGAAAATGTCTGTCTATCTAAAAATCAAGAGTGATCGATGAAGGGGAATGGGATCACAATCTGTGAGTCATCAAGGGCTCCATCTGCTGAGACGGGAGGTGGAAGAGTCTGCATTACAATGATCCACCTTGTAAAGTTTCTGTTTGACCAACTCTTTGTCATCCTGATCTTGTCATAGGACCACGGAAACAGCTATTAAAATGGATATCACTGTACAAGCTGGGGAACAGTCACATTGAAAACCTTGGTAGTTGCTGCCTGCATGCTTAGGAAAATGAATGACTGAACAACAGACTGCACAGGTGTAGCAGACATGAGGGAAGTATACGGAGACACCAGTGGTTGGCCACAGCGTTCTGGGGACATGAAGGACAGAACACACAAAAGATAACCATTCTGACAAGAGTAGAGACCTCTGACACATTTCTTGCTTTTATTTAAATGTATTTGCTTGTGAAATGTGGTCTTACTATGTCTTCAGGATGGCCTCCAATTTAAGATCCTCTTGCCTCTGCTTTCAAAGTATTGGAATGACTGGCATGTGTCACCACATACATCAGTCACTTACACTCTTTTTGTTTGTTACTTGTGACATCTATAGCAGGAGCCACTGAGCCCCTTTCAACTCTGACAGGTGCTGAAACCATTAATATCCCTTTACACAGAGAAACATGCTGACAGAGGGCCAGGGCCAATGCTTTGGAGAATGAAGAAATGAAGGTCATCATTAAGGGCTGAGTTTAAGGGGCATGTTAAAGATCTATGTACTCTCCTGAATAAATACTAATTGCCTGCAAGTTGTCCTTGCCATTTGGTGGAGGTGTGGGAGGGTATCCTTGAGCTTGACTTCCAATGACAAACCAGAGCCTCTCCCTTTTCAAATGCAAGTTGCCACAGTGTAAATAGCATATGGGCACCTACCCCAAGCTGCTCAATTGTCCCTGAGTCACAGCTGCTTTGGGGTGACAGGAGCTGCAGGTCAAGCCTAGCAGGCCCCTGAATTCACTCTGGGCTGCTGCATGTTAATTCTTCAGTTTCTGTTACATTAACAGAGGCATGTGGTGTTACCCGATAGCTCTTGGCTTGGCAAACCTCAGCAAAATCCAGATTCTTCTGTTTCTGTCTCAGTCTCCCATTTCATTACACTTACCTGACACCTTCCTAGTCTTAGCTGACTTCAAGTCACCTCACAAAAGGTTTTAGTTGGTAAAGGTGATTTTGCTCTATTGTACATGTATGAACTCAAGGAAACTCAAGCCGGATGTCCACATGAGGGTATGTGAAGAAGCAGGGTAGGAAAGGCTGCTGTGAGCATGTGTGTGGTTTTTCTGTTTGCTTGTTTTGGGGTGTGTGTGTGTGTGTGTGTGTGTGTGTGTGTGTTGTGAAGGTATGTTCATGGAAGGTGGATGTAGGTAGCTACAGAAGCCAGATGTATTGGATCCCTCGGAACTGAAGTTACAGATGGTTGTTAGCTGCCATATGGGTGATGGGACCCAAACCCAGGTCCTCCAGAAGACCAGCATGCACTCTTAATTGCCAACCTCTCTTTCTCTCCTGATTTTGTTTTAAGGAAATCTCATGAACTATTGTGTCACAGAGAAAAGTTTAAGCTTGGGGAGCTGTTGAGAGTTTTTTGTAATGGTCAGAAAGAGTAGCAATGGAAGCTAATACTGGGTGGGTAGCCAGAAAGGGAGGTGAGGACGGAGCCAGATTGAGCAGGGACAAGAGAGACAGCCAACACGGTGCGAAGAAAGAGAGACATCAAGGGTGACTGTGTGCTGTGACCTCATCCAGTGCGTAAATAATGACTCTGATGAAAAAGGTGTCATCACAGATGACTCTGGAGGGTCAGGAGTTCTGCTGTGGGCATATTAAATTTGAAACACCTATTCGACATGCAGATGGAGAAGTCGGGAAGGCAGACGGCAGGAACATCTGAGCTCAGCCAGCAGAGAGGGCTGAAGCCCTCCACTGGGAATGAGTTCTGATGGACAGTCTATAACACGTAGACAGGCAGGGCTCAGGACTGAGTCACGCTGGAGACTCTTCCAGTAAGAGGATGGTAGAGGATAAGGAGGAAGGGGCGGCAAGAGAGTCAGAAGAGAGTCCTGGGAGCCCTGCCTGAGACTGGTCCTTTCAGAAAGTGTGATAGTGGGCCGCTGTAATAGGCCAAGGATGCCCTGTCTGCATCACCAAGTTAGAAAGATGTGAGGAATGAATTACTGTGAGGTCCTGTGGCTGCTGTCTCCTGAGGAGAAAGCTTAGGAGAAAGCTAAGAAGGGGCCCACTCTTCCTTTCCATCTACCACAGCACCTCTTTCCCCCATGTCTGAAAGCATCAGGAAAGAAACTTCTTTAATGTAGAAAATGTAAAGTTTTTTGATTGACAAGCAATAAAAGATACGACCTTTTAAACTAAATTCTACCCAGGAGAGGCTCCAGGGCCTTGGCCCCCTCTCTGCCTTCCAGTTGTCATTCAGAAGGAGTTAAATCACAGCCCCGGCACCTCCGCAGAGATATGTGGTTTTTATTAGCAAGAGATAAACTTCATGTCAACTGGGTTCTGCTTTACTCATTCCCAACCCCCTGAGACCTGGTAAAAGTGATAAAATTAGAATTACCCATGGGCACTAGATAGAGACCTCTCAGTTTCTACAGTTAGGGAGCGCAGTTAAAAAGAAAGCTGTAAACCTCAGTAATGTACGTGATGTGGTTGCACCTATGACATTTCTCATTGTGAGAGGTCCCAGGGTGGTGGTGGTGGGGGGAGGATGTAGTCTACACATTGGTCCCAAGAGCTGTTTTCTAAGAAAGAGCAGAGATGGGGAATAGAACCTGCCTAGGTTGTTCTCTATCGATGAGCACAGGTGTTCTAAGACCTTTTTATTTTTATGTATGTATGTATGTATGTATGTATGCATGCATGCATGTGTGGTGTATGTGTATGTGTGTAAGGAGAGCAGAGAAGGATGTTAAATTCTGCTCTGTTGCTATCCACCATATTCTTTTGAAACAGGACTTCCCACTGGACCTGGACTTAGTCTAGTGGCCAGCCAGCCCCAGCTATCTTCCTGTTTCTGTCCTCACTCTGTGCTGGGGTTACAGCACTTTTTATGTAGGTGCTAGAGATTTGAACTAGGTCCTGATGCTTGTTTAGCAAGAGCTCTTGCCTCTCCAGGGCCTCCGCTCCAGCTCGAGACATAGTTTTAAGTGTGGAAACCACCTCAGAGTCTGGGACAATAGCTATCATATTAATGAGATCCAGGACCCTTGAGTCAAAGAAAGGGAGAGATGAGAAGTTCACCACTCCAGATAACAAATGAAAAATTCTAAGAGCAAAATTACAGAGGTTGATGAAAGTCCATTTATTATTCTAGGTAAATCCAAATTTTGCTGAATAGGGGTAGCATTGGGTCAGAGGCAAGCTGTCCCTCCAGAGAGACAGTTTGTACCTACTTAGGAAGAGAGAGAATGGTGGGTGTCTGCTGGGGCTCAGGGTGTCACAGACACCCACGAGGCCAGACACTGCCATAGTTATTTCAAAGGCAGGGGAAGGAATAAAGCCATCCTTCAACTTCAGTGCACCTTGCAAACATGATCTCACAGAGCATTGGAGCAGAAAGGACTCTGAACTATGACTTTTTTTACTTCTTAAGTGAAGACTAAGAGGTGGCCTTAATTGTACAAATCCCCCAGAGTATGTGCCTTTCCCCGATTTCTCAGTTACACTCCTGATAGGCCTGGTGGCTCAGGATTGGGGGCAGCTGTCAGTCATTTCAGTGATTTCCACTGCTTTGACTTCTTGGGAATGGAGGGGGTGCCCTGAGCAGCCACAGGGTTGGGGCCCAGGGCATTTCCCATGAACCAGGCCAACACAGCTAATCTTTGCCAATCAGAATTTGTCAGAGCTTACTTGATAGCAGTTACTAAATGGTCTGGTATTTCTGTAACCAAATAAATGCATTAAAACCAGGACCCTTTTCCTGCAATGCTCTCCAACATCCTGGATCTGTTCTTAGAAGCAGATAAAAGGCAATAGAAACTCTGGCCCCAGTAATGCCAATTTATATGCACTGCAAAGCAATCCATTATGTCTGTCAACCCTGCTTCAACCAGTCCCAATATCAAGCTGGGAAGAGAGGGGTAGCAGGCGTGGCCAATATGCTGTTGATAGCCAGATCCAGTCTCTTCACCTCTTGTCCAGTGATTTTTTTCCCATAATAGAATCATTCTCCTTGCATTGTGTCCTGTATGTATTGTGTTCTGTATGTATTGTGTATGTGCACTTTGTTTGGGGAATTGTTTTTTTTATTTGGTAGTTGAGTTAATTGGAACTTTTCCCCATTAATTACCATAAAATACACTTTTTTTTTTTTTTACAATGCTAGGGATCAAGCCCAGAACATGTACTAGGCTAGCCACTCTACCACTGAGCTTCACCACCCCTGGCTCTTGTAGAGTGTACATGACATACAATTAACACTAGTTCTTTCTAACCATAGGTTTCAGTGGCATTAGGTAAATGGTGAAACTTTTGAAGTAGGAAAAATGCTTTTTTTTAAGTGTCATAACAATTATAATAAAAACAAAAGCTAAATATCCAGTTCTTATTAAATTCCAATAATGTGCTGAGGTAGCCTATACCATCTTACTGAATTCCAAAATCAAACCGGGTGCATTCTTACCCTTCTTTTACAAATGAGGGAATTGTTTTCAAAAGGTGAAGGCAATGGCCCAGGCACACAGTGTGTTCGCATCAGTTCATACAAAAGGTGAAGGCACTCGCACACAGTGTGTTCACTCCAGTTCACGCCACCCACTGCGTCCGCCATACTATTTCTCTGAGGACACTAATCAAAACCAATTCTTTCTTGATTTATCTGCATTACTCTCCATTTAAAAAAGATTTATTTTATGTTTAACTATGTGTATGTGGTGGACGGTACCTGCATATGGATGCAGGAGCCCAAGAATTCAGGAGAGGTTGTCAGGTTTCTTAAGCATGAAATTATAGTCGGTTGTGAGCTGCTAGTAACTAAACCCAGATCCTCTGTAAGATGAATTGAGAAATTAAAATCTCTCTTTTCTCACCTGAAGTAGCAAGATTCAAGATTGGTCCTATCATATAATGGAATCTATCACACAGGTATTTGCTTGTTCATATTTATTACTGCTGAGCCAGAGAATGGAAATAACCTAGATGTCTCCCCACTGATGAGTGGGTAATTAAAATGTTGCCTATTTACACAATGATATATTATTCAGCTACTAAGAAAAATGAAATTATGAAATTCTCATGTAAACAGATGTACCTGGAAACTATCATTCTGAGCTAGATAACTCAGACACAGAAAGACAAATGTCACATACTTTTCTCATATATGGATGTTAGCTTTGGATCTTTAGATATGTGTGCTTCATTTAGAAAACCTACAGAGGTCAGGAAACAAGAGAGGACTATTGGGATAGCTCTTAGGGGAGGGGAGATAGAACGGAGTGGTATAGGGTGGAGAGGAAATATGGAACAGGAAGCGTTAAGTCGGGGCAGGGAAGAAGAGGAAAGACAGGGAGGAATAACTGACTTTAAAAGCTTTTTGAAAGGGGCTGGAGAGATGGCTCAGTGGTTAAGAGCACTGATTGTTCTTCAGTAAGTCCTGAGTTCAATTCCTAGCAACTACATGGTGGCTCACAACCATTTGTAATGGGATCCGATGTCCTCTTCTGATATGTCTGGACAGTTACAACGTACTCATATATGCTAAATAAATAATATTTTTAAAAAGTAATATGAAAATTTAATACTGTAGAAAATTCCCATATATATATATACACATATATTCCTGTATATATATGTATGTGTATATATATATATATGTTTGTGTGTGTTTATATATGTACATACACATATCCATATATAAAAAGAACTTAAGTGGAATTACCCTATAACAGGGACACTGCCCCTACTGTTCACTCCTGACTAGCAAGTAGAAAGCCCACTAGCTTTTGAAGTTGCTAGCTAGTGGACCCCAAAGACTAAAACATATCCATTGCTGTTCTATTAGTTGCCCCCCGGAACCTGCTGAAAATTGTACACACTTGAGTTATCAAACATGGAAAAATCAAGATGGTACTAACCTTGAAGTTTTATCTATCCTGGTTAGCTTTCTTTCATAGTGCTGTGAGATGTTATGAACACTCCCACAGGAGAAAAGTAATTATCAGTCATAGCTAGCTCTGGACCCTGGGAGCTCCAGTGATGACTGGTCTGGCAAGACACCTCTACTGGTACAATAATGGTATGAATTTATGGGGGTAACCAACCACTTTCTGACTCTATTTAAGTATCTACCAAAGATAGTTGGGTAACATAAACTAGGTTTGATAAACTTTAGAAATAAAAAGACACAAAGTTGGGTGGGTAGAGTGGTGGATATAGATCTTGGAATAGGGATAAATATGATCAATTTCACAGATTGTATAAAATTCTGAAAGAATTAATAAAAATATTAGTTTTTACAAAAGACTGGCCCACAGTCCCGCAGATCCAAAGGTGCAGGATCTCCAAGACACAGCACAACAGCAGGATGTCCAAGAGGAGTCCTGGTGAGGATTGATACTGTAGATTCCAATATTGATAGCGTAGTGGAAGCCAGAGGCTGCAAACCAGACCAACAACTCATTGCAACGAACATTTCCAAGCGAGAGATGTGGACAAAGGTGTACGTTAGGGAAACACTGGGACACATTACAGCTTCAACAATGAGTTTCTTTTTTCTTTTATGGGGGAGGTTGCAAGGGTGGAAAGTGAGCATGAGGATGGGGAAATGAGGAAACTTGGGGTACATGATGTGAACACCGCAAAGAATGAATAAAACGTGAAATAAAAAGAACAGGTTCGATGTGTCTCAAATCATGCATATATGAAAGTGTGTTATAAGAACATTATTTCTGAGAAAAGAACACATCGGGCAAGGGACACATACAGGTCATTTCACACTAGATGTCCCTACCACTGGTTCAACCAATCTACTCCAGCTTTTTAAAGGTTTACTGTTAGGAATCAGTAGAGTGGACACATACTACACAAGCAGGCACATTCCTATATGTTTTTGTACTAGCCTGATTTTGTTGCCTTGATGTATATTCATTTATAGTCTGGTTTTTTTTTTTAACATGGGCGATATATGGAATCAGAAACGAGGTTGACTAATTATTCCATATAATCTACACATTCCTCTACGTGCTGCTCTTGCACACACAGCATCTGCATACAAAATATGTTGTATTTTATGATTAAACTATCAACTTCTCATTAAGGAAAATAGAAAATATTTCTATAGGCAGGAACTCAGCAACTTAAATTCAGGCCTGTGATTTATTTAAATGATACACTTAAAACCAGTCACTAAGAGATAGTGAACTCAAGTAAGCATTTTCCAGGTTTTGAGCTTGCTGTTCACATTGCTGCATTGTTTTTGAGACAGGGCCTCACTCTAGCCCAGACTGATCTGGAACAGTGTAACTCATTCTGGCACTGAACTCATGATGTTCCCTCTTGCCTCGGTCTCCCAAGTGATGAGGCAAGGTGTCTGTCTTGGTTGTTGATTTTTAAAGTATTTTGCTTTCCCTCACCTAGGTCAGGGAATACTCTGAGAATGTTCAAGAAGGATAATGCTGGAAAAATGACTGGTTGAGGAGGTGGAAATGAAGCTTGAGCCAGCCAGGCTCCCTGACTGTGCCTGGTCTATCTGTATCCAGACACACCCTTGGCCTGAGCTGGCAGCCCTTTTCCATGCAGTACCCAGGGGCCACAGCAGCAGGTGGAATTCCAGGAATAAGGATCTTGACACAGGAAAGATACTACAAACATTTCAGTTGGGTGATCTTGGCTTGCAGCCACAAACTGTAACCCAGCCAAACTGTCCACTGCTGCCCCAGACAGAGGCCCGCAGTTGTATATTGTTCTTGTGGTTTTCTTTGAGTTAATTTCCGATATTAGGAAGCATTGCAAAGATAGAGTATAGCACCCCTGGGTACCCACCCCTCTGAGTTTCCCCAAGTCTAGCACTTCATAGGACACAGCCCATTTGCCAAAACAGAAATTAAAATGGAGATATACCAGAACGTTTATGAATTAAAATACAGGCTTGATTTGTGTTTCATTTTTTTCTCTCTCAGTAATTTTTTTTCTTTTCCAGGAACCAATCCAGGAGACAAACATAATGGAGTTTTAATCATTTTATTTCCTTGCTCAAAAACAGGCTCTCATTGCTAACCAAAGCAAATGCTATTCAGTTACTTGGCCATATCTTATATTTTTAGTGTTGTCTGCAAACATTCACCAACACACCCCCTAAAATGTTGGCTAAGCCAAATTGGACACGTGTCATTCTCTCAATCAAGCCTGACCTTTCCCACATCCACTCTTTAGCTTATGTGGCTGCTACAACTGGAAACACTTCTCACGGCTCTGCAGAGCTCCAGTCCATTTGTAGGTCTTGTATGCGATGTTTCCATTTCAAGGAAGCATTCTTAGCTCCTCAGAGGTGGGAGCTCTTTGTCACTAGGAGTCTCTGCTTACCCCACACAGAGGGGTACACCTTCATGGGCCACTAGAGTAGAGCAAAACAGGCTAGGGCTAGGCCATGGTGGGAAGAAGAATAAGGGAACAT
The DNA here is from genome assembly GCA_019843965.1 of Rhynchomys soricoides. Lineage (NCBI taxonomy): Eukaryota > Metazoa > Chordata > Mammalia > Rodentia > Muridae > Rhynchomys > Rhynchomys soricoides. The sequence goes on along the minus strand of JADRCH010000087.1, from coordinate 53,280 downwards.
ATATCCCTCATGGTAGGTGTTGCAGTTGAAAAAGAAACTTCATACTCTCAGCCCCTGGTAGAACTCAAAGGCCCAGACCACAGTGAGGTCACTGATAATGAGATACACTGAAATTCTATCAGGAGGTAATATGTGTTGAGTATCCCTTACCCAAAATTTCTGGGACTAGACATATCTCAGACTTTAAGACTTTTTTCAAATTTTGAAATATTTATGTACACATACACACACACACACACACACACACACACACACACTCCAAGAGATGGAGTCCAACTCTAAATGTGAAACAAATGTGTGTGTGTGTGTGTGTGTGTGTGTGTGTGTAGTTGAAGATAATTTCATAGAATATTCTCAATCATCTTATGCATGAACTGAAGTTTGATGCTGGTATAAAATTTTCTACCTGTGGTGTCTTATTAAGACTATTAAAACTCCATACTTGTGCCTAGTGAGATACCTCAGTGGCTAAGGGTGTTCGCCACCAAGGCTGCTGCCTGAAGTTCAGTTTCTAAGAATCCACATGAAGGAATGAGAGAACTGACTCCCACAGGGTGTCCCATGATCTCCCCAAATATGAATCATGAAACAAGTCCCCACCCTTAAATAAATCTAATATATTTTTTAAGAGTTTCATATTTTAGCAGATGTTTTGACAGATGCCTATAGTCTTAACATTCAGAAGGCTTGGGCAAGAGAATCATGGGTTGGAGTCCCACCAGAGCTATAGAGTAGTACCTCACCACCAAAACTAAAGATTCAGATTTGTTCATATTTAGAATGTTCAGTATAGGGATGCTTAAGCTGTATAAAACAGCCAGTTACATCATTTAAACAGGAGGAGATCCTACGTCCACCAAACTCCCTGTTTATAGAAGAACTTAACTATCTATAAATGTAGTTTGTGTTTTACACATTTTCTCACTTCCTTATCATATTTAAGATTTGGTTATTTTGGTAATATAAATTTAGAGGAAAAACAGGTATCACTGACTGCAGCAACTTCTTTGAAATTTCACAAACCTATGTTTATATTTGCACAAGTACAATCAATTGATTATAAAAATACAATAAATGTAATCACCAAAATTGAAAAGCAAACTTCAGTGTATCCAGCAGTGTTTACCAACCCAGACAGTGCAAGAATACAAGCCATAGATCTCACTGCGGCAGCACTGATGCTTTTTAATTCTTCAGTGGAAAAGATGCCATATGTGCTTTGCTCATTTATTTAACTGAAGCATTAAATTAGCAAATCTAGTGAACAAAACCTGGACAGTAGAAAAGAGAATTGCAGTTTTCCCACAGATGGGAAGTTTCGCAATGCTTCTTTACCCTCACAGCAAGTTCTAAAACTCAAGACCTAAATGTGCCACACTTCACTATTTTTAACATCTCATGTAAGATTGTTGGAGATTCAAGGCTAGGGGAATTATGCAAAGATATGCACAGTTAAGAAGGTAGGGCCACTAAAAGATAGCCCTGTTTTTCAAACTGTTAGTATCTTGCACAGCGTGACCATTCCTTCTTACAAAGACAAAGCAAAAATTCGCCTAAAATGTTACTAAGAACGCAATCTTTGTGACTTGCAGTTTATTTCACATCCAATACATTGCTCAAATAAATGTATATATGAACTAACTTCAGATCCATTGACCTGATATTTCTTGCCTTCTGTGATACAGTCTATATATGACATCAAAAGTAACTGTTCAGAAAACTTCATTTTATTTGCAAACTTAGAAATGTCTCCCGGCTTTATAAGCAGAACAAATTCCTCTACATAACATCAAGGCTGTTCTCTCACCATTGCTTTATTTCCCTTCCCACTCATCCCTTGAAAACCATCATTTAATGGGACCACGAAGAGTAAGAGTCATACTCAGAACAAAGTGTTCACATACCTACTACATTTATTCATGCTCTTGAGTAAGAGACAAGTAAACTAAGTCCTTTTGGTTTGCAGAAGGACCTATAGGCACGGGTCCTCTGCTACGACAAGTGATTTTTTTTTTTTATTGCAAACTTCAAATACTCTACATCTTTAAGAAGAGTACCCCCAAACAGTAGTCAACTCCAGTTCTCACCCACAGTCTTGGCTACTGGCTAGAACATACTCCAAGGAAGGTATCCCTCACCACTCTGACTGGCTTTTGCACAGTGAGACTGGACAGCCCCCACCCAGAGAGAGCATGCTAGAACCTTCTGCAAACTCTTGTCTTCAAAAATTCATTTAGAGCAAGTCATGTAGAGCAAGCCAGTGTTTCCTCTGCAATCTCAAGAGCATGGAGTTTTAGCTTTGCTTCCTACAATGAAATCAGGTTCCCAAATCATATCTAAGCCCTTATTTGATCCCAATAAAACTTGTGACAAGTCAGCTCTGGTACATCTAATAGAAGGATTTGGCCTGCAAAGGGTTAGTACTTTTCTCTTGTGTCTGTAGCTCTCCTGCCTTTCCACCTTTCTCCCTTAGGCTAACCCCACCTTGACTTCTTTTTTACATTAAAAATAAATTTAAACAAACAAAATCTTGGCTTGATTCTCAAAAACCTGTATCTGTGAGTGGGAAAGATCCGTTAATCAGAAAGGAGGGTGACTTGGACACTTGAAGGACTTCTCCAGAGGTCTCCATAAGGAGGGGACCTAGTCCAGCCCAGTGCAGTTTCTGAGAGCTGAGCCCAGGGTGGTATGGCCACGAGCCACATTACTCATTGGGGATATTGAGTCATGTGCATTTATAAGGGGTGGGCACAGATCACGAAACCTTCCTAATGATGCTGCTGAGCCTGAGAATAGCGGCTCCTTTGCTGATTTTAGGTTTGGCATTCAAGATTCATCTTCAGGACACCTGGTCCTTATTTATTACCTAAACTTTCTGCCATCACCTCTTGGAGTGCAACACTCACAGATTCTGAAACAAGAAGCTTTGCTGTTTCATTATAAGCTTGAAGTGAGAGGACAGCAAACAGGAGACCTGCTCCCTGATTCCTGCCTTTGCTTAGAAAGTTAGACCTCTGGAATCATCATAGGTGGGATGACCTGTGTGTGGGATTCTTGTGTCCTTATGTGTTAGAAGTGCTCTTTGTTTAATCTGTCTCTAAATTCCAGTCTCTAAATTAACCTCAAACGTTCAATCATTCTTACATTCAAGACTTTCCACCAGATACCTCAGCATCGCTTTTCACGCAGACTTTACGAGAAGAAAGAAAATAATTATCTATACTCTTGTCCGCTATTTGCCCAGACTTATCAGTTCAAGCCAATCCTCCCCACATCAAATCTTTGCCAAATTTCTTTCTTAACAAAAGAATAAAAAAAATAGATTTTACTTCTCAGCCCCCCTCTTCTTTATAAAGTCCCTAAATATATTTTTAAAGTTTCATTTAAACTGGGGCATTTGGTAAGTTGATAGTTATAGCATGCTCACAGCTGTGGGAAAACTGACATAAAAAATAACCAGCTCAGAAAAATGGCCCATGCACAACATCTTTGAGTTTTTATGTTTTATTAGCAATTTGGACTCATTACTGTTTGGGGGAGGAAGGAAGGGAGGGAGATATTTCTGCAAGTTGTTTCTTTAATGCATTAAGCAGAGTTTTCCAACCACGTTTAATCCAGCTCTGCCCAGCCCCTGTAATGTGACTGAAAAGATCTAGGCGGTGCTGAACACAGACCCGCTCTTCCTCCCCACAAGCCCTCCACCACCCATTTCCCTCACCAGAACCCACTATTAGCCAGGTACTAGGTACTTCATGAAGCTTCCATAGGAGAATGAGATAATCTTCTTGCCACAACCCTGCATGCTCTCTGATCTTTCTCAAGTTCTATCCTTTTCTTAGTCCTTTTGGCCAAAGATGGATTACCATTTGGCTCACACTCCTGCATTGTCACCATGGCTTTGAATTATCCAGACCACGATAAGCCTGAGGTCACAGACTTCTCTCAAGGAGTACTTAACAGGCCTTTCTTTCTTCACAACCTTCATTATTTGTACATTTCTGTGGCTTGATTGGTGGGAGAGTATGCTGTCTCCAAAATTCTTTTCCTCCTGGTACTGTTCTGTCACAATAAACTCCCACTCCCAGAGGCACATAGTGTGCACTTTGTTAAGGAAAGGCATAAGTGAATGATAGCCAGGTTCTGTTCTCATTCCCTCGTTTCCCCTTTGCTGGATCTTTGGAACATAAAAACCATATTTGTGGGCACAAAGAGTCCCCTATGGCATACCTCAGAAAAATAATCAACGTGTTTGGGAAAATGCTAACTACATAGAAATCACGTCCTCCATTGCTGCCCTTCCCTAGGGACACATGGACTACAGTGTAAAGCTAGCAGACACAAGACTCAAGATTTCAACAGGAAAATTCATCTTACTCAAGCCCTCAGCACTGTAGGGAACGGGAAGGGAGGAAGGCAGAGAGACAAGAACTCCTGTTGATACTTCCACCCTTTCATAAGCAAACCTTTAAGGTCTTACAAGGAACTGAAAGTGAAAAGGTACAAAACTCTGAAAATATTAAATGTTATGCGAAGGGCTATCTTACCTCAGTGTTCCTTCGTGTGAGGCACAAATGAGAGGTAAGAATATAAACTTCACTTCTCTGCTTGGCTTCTTTTTCTCTCTTTTTCTTGACTAAGCTGTGATGCAAAGAGAGACATATGGCTCCTGACGAGCACCTGATGAAACCTCAGCTCAGTGATTTTCTACGAGGGTAACTCTCTGGTCCAGAAGACCAGCAGCAGCAGCAGCCAGGCGTGTCCCCTGAGCCACACTGGGACCTCTGAGGCAGACTCTTAGTGAATGGGGCCTAGGGGTCTGTGTAATTGTTACCTAGGAATTTTTCATGCTACATTTGGGAAGGCTCATACTCTCTTCTAAAACAATGTAGCCTGTATGTGGGAAGGAACAGAAATTAAAGAAAATAAATTAAAATAAAATAATTAAATAAAATACAACACTAGAAACAGGAACATAGCAGCAGTGCCAAAGGGCGTTCAAGATTGAAGACAAAGTGCAGAAGAGCGTGTATAGTCCAAGTCAACAGAAGTGCACATGTGAATGAGGGAATGCAAACACAAGCAGTCCATCCATCTATCATTAAAAACGCTAGAAACATTGAAGAAAAACAAACACAAAACAATTTGAGGAAAGAAATCTCAGGGCCACAGGAAAGGAGGCCTTTCTGTCTCTAAGACTTCAGAAAGTTTCCCTGGCAACTGTGACAATGGACTCAGCCTAGAGTTCATGTTGCCCTCCCCTCGCCTTAGAGAATCCTCTAGCCTGTGCTCACACGGGACACCTGTTCCTCTAGGTGGCACCTTGTCTACTCTGCTGACCCACACAAGAAAGAGGCATTTGAAGGAGGGGAAACTTTCCTCTTGACCAATAAGCTTCCCTACATCTTACTCTCCAACTGTAAGCATGAGTCTTTGGCAGAATGTGGGACGTAGAACTTACAAAGCAAAGGCATTCTTGCTCCTCCATGATCCTTCCTGAGAGGCTCAGAGACAGACCCTGTCCAGGCAAGAGCTTCAGAGAAGCTTCCTCATGCCACTCTGCCTTCTAAGCCATCCCACCACCCCGGGGCATCTCTAAGTGTGGGTGTAGGGTGGGTTGGTAAGATGGTAGAGTAGAGGAGGACTCAGCCTCTACAGATGTGTGCTTAAATCAACCTTCAGAGAGAGAGAGGTGACAAGTCAGCTTTATGATCTGGCCCCCAAAGACTTACTGTGGAGAGCAAAAATCAACAGCCTCGCACTGAGCAGGTTTAAGCTGGCCAAGTTTAACCACTGCCATTTCCTGCCTGGGCGAGCATGAATGCTCTTAACCCATACTATGCTTGGGACTCCAGGAGGTGGCATAAAATCCAGAGCTGCGGTGAAGCCACCTGGTGAGGGCACTTACCCTGAGAGCTTTAGGTACCCTGAAGTCCCTGTCTCTAGAAGTCCAGACATCTTCAATATCTTGTCCAAACCACTTTACTGTTTGTTTCGTCCTGTTTCCCCCTCACCTTGTAAATCAAGATTAGTGGCCACTCATGAATGGTAAAGTGCCATGCCAACTCCTTTGATTAGGAAACCATTAACATGGCTTTCTTTTTCCTATGTTCCCCTTGTCTTGTTACTGTAGCTTTACAGTGTTCCCTGGACATGTGAGTCTTGGCAGTTGGAAGTGCATCATATTGTCTTGCTGTTCGTTGTGGGACAGCCACCTTGTCCCTGGGGGCTGGTATGCCCTGCACAGATTTAGTATGAAACTCACTCATAGGAAACAGGTCCAAACGAAAGAACGATGCTTCCCTTTTACATGATTTTTCTGCCCTAGAACAGCATGTCCGTTTCCTTCACAGCTGGCCTGCTTGCCTACTGTGGCAGGAAAAACACTTGTCATTTATGATGTTTATAATTTGTGTGCAATGTTCATAGTAAACCTCTGTTACAGCTCCCTTCAAAATAATGCCTGTCAAACTTCCCAAGCACAGGGCAAACACCCTGCTATACAGGCAGTGAATGAATGAAAAACTTTCTAGAAAGCTAGATCCTAAAAATCCAACCAACTGCCCCTGATTTAAATTCAGAAAATACCAGAGCCTTCCTGAATCCCGTGACTGTGTTTCAATAAACAGGGCGTTTTATTTATAAGGTTTAGTCTCTAAGCCCGAAAAATAACGCATGCCAGTAGGTATGCAAATAGGCCAGAGAAAACATGATGCATTGAAAAAATGTTGCTTTCATGCAGTATGTGGGAGGAGGAATATGTTTCTCTTTTGACATCTTGACATAGAGACTGAGATCCATGGAAGTCAGAGGTAGGAGGCTAGGTGGGAAGGAGAAAGAGAATATTTGTGAGGGAATCTTTACTCCCATTTATTATGTAAGCTCGACAAACCTGAGCAGCTAACAGCAGTAAAGACAGAAGCCCTGAAGAGTCCTGGTATGCTCGATGGGACGGGCACACTGGGCTGAGGTGGGGAGGTCTGAGGGGCTGGGATGAGGAGGCTGTGCTGAGCATGTGACCTCTGAGCTTTGGAGGCTGGGGAAAGCCACTTCACGTGTAGGACATAGGGGGTCCTGTCTCCTGCCAGCCCCGTCCTGGGGATGAGGCTTAGAGAATGGCTGCTGGGAGATACTCAGGACAGGATAACCACAGCCAGCCTGGGCTACATAATGAGACTGTCTCAAAAGAGAAGATAGAGTGGGGAAGGAGGAAGAGGAAAGAGAAGGGGGAAGGGAAGAAGGAAAAACAGAATGGGGCAGAAAGGGAAAGGAAGGAAGGAAGGAAGGAAGGACAGAAGGAAGGAAGGAAGGACAGAAGGACGGAAGGAAGGAAGGATGGAAGAAAGGAAGGAAGGACGGAAGGAAGGAAGGAAGGTAGTAAGTACACCGGAAAAGGCAAAGCCAGACAGGGAGCTGACATGGTTGGAATGTTCAGGGTCTGAAAGGACTGGAAGGGGCGTTTTATGGAGAGAGAAAATGGGCAGAGTAAACTGAGGCTAGCTGTAAAAGCCTAGAAGGCAATGCCAGCTCTTTCCAGAGTAGATGAAAGGGAAAAGTAACTTATCCCATAGAATATTAAAATAAGAATGGAAAAGAGAGGACAGGTAAGTGAAGGAGAGACACAGGGGGAGAAATAATTCTAGAAAACAAAGAACAATTGTCTGTGAAAACACTAAGATAATCATTACGTTGAACCTTTAATCTTTCCCCAGCCACACTGTCATTTATTCATAAAACAGAGGTTTTTGAGAACCTACTGCGTGTTAGGTATTCTGCTGTGCAAAGATGTGTACACAAAACAGTGAGCACTCGCTCTCTTGGAGCCCACGCTCTGCTTAGGAAAGTAGATATAAACTATTATTCAAGGGAATGGAAAACTGACCAACAGAAATGTATTCTGTCATTCAGCACGGTCCACATGGATGCGGAGGTAAGTGGTTATGTTATTTAAAAGAGAGAGGGGAGGAAGAAAGGAAGGAAGGAAGGAGATAACAGGAAGAAAGAAGGAAAGGAAGGAAGGAAAGAAGGAGATAACAGGAAGAAGGGAAGGAAGGAAGGAAGGAAGGAAGGAAGATCAACATAGGTAACTGTGTTGAATACAGGGCTTCCTTACCTTACCTACATATAGAAAATAGTGCTGCTGGTGGTGGAGAAGTTCAGGGTCATTCTGAATTCTGTATTTTTCACTTTTCATCGATAGCTTGTAATTTTGGTCTCCTTTTCCTGGATGTTTATAGAATGTTGTCTTTGTTTCTATAGATAAGCTATAAGCCATAATAGCTAGGCCATTTTGTGCATAGCATCTTCTTGGTATTATTCTTGGGACAAAAATGTCGTATGCACTGGAGAAAAGAGGTGCCAATAATCTCAACTATTTTGAATATAGTTCTCTAGTGGATTTTTGTCCCAAGGTAATGTCCTTCTTTTGCAATGCTAAGGATCTGAGCATGACAGAGGGGGGGGGAGCTTTTATTTGTGCCTTGGACAACAATTTCCTGTATGGTTTCTCATTTGCTCTAATTTATCTTCTAGAATGGTCTCAAACTTTCAGATCTAGTAATGATACCTAGTGCCATTTCCCAATGCTATTACACACACACACTCACACACACACACACACACACACACACACACACACACAGAAAGAGAGAGGGGGGGGTCCCTGTCTTTACTTCCAGGGGAAGCAAAGAAGAGAGCTTGGCATGTGGACTGGTTTGCCATCTTGAACCATGGTATTTGCACTTCATTCTCGTGTTTTAAACTCATCATAGACTAGATGTATAAAATGCATGCTGAAATTTAATTAAGTTTAATCTAATTCATATGAAACCAGATTTCTTGTGTGTTTAAATTAGGAGGTAGTTTAAAAACTAACAATAATTGCAAAATATGTGGCCGTAAACATATTGTTTGTTTATAAAACTCAGTCTCTAGCTCTTTCTACCAAAAGGTACTGTGAGGATTAACAATGAAATGCTGCTCAGGGGCTTCAGTTCTTAGCATGCAATGGCTGTCTGACTGCTGCCCTGCATTCCAGTGTCCTGAGAGGACACTGAAGAAGTCCCTGAGCCTGGCAGAGGGAGAGCACCCTGTACCTCACACTTGCCATTCATTCATTCCTGGAGAGCATGGGTGCTCTGCTGCCTTGTTCGAAGTTTGATTTGTTCTCCTTTGACCAAAATATCCTATTGGGCATGTAGCTCCAACACCACCCCTGTCTTCTGAATTGCCACAGGAACCAGTTCCAGCTGCAGAGGGGGGAGTTTCCAGATCTCAATAATTGCCTGCAAAGGCTTTACTCAGGCGTGTCTAATAAACAGGAAAATCCCATCCGCCCAGCACTCTTTTTGAGAAGGTTGTTTAAAACATCGACTCCCTTCCACGTCTGTGAAAGGAGTGAGTCAGTAGGTCAGGGCTCTGCGGCCAAGAACCAAACAAACCATTTGTTCTCATTTTGCAGATCTCCTCAACATGAAGACCTGTGATAAATCTTGACACATGTATCATCTTTAGAGCACAGATTCAAAGGTGGGGGTAGGAGGTCTGGCCAATAAAAGGGCTGATGAAAAAAGGCATCCACGAACTAGAAGCTAGCTTAGCTCCATGCTGTTTCCTCCTCAACAGGAGGCAGCTGCACCCCTCACAGTCCTGGGCAGTTGGGTTGCAGCTGTCAGCCCTTTGTTGATACCCCTCCCCAAAATGGAGACTCAACATGGCCTTCCGGTCACCCCTGGCTTTAATCAGTTCTGAGTCTGAGAACACCAGGCTGCATCCTCCTGGGACAGCCACTCAGCCAGCTCTGGGCAAGCTGTCTATTTGATAGTGTCTCTCGTGTTTCTGGAACCTGAGTGCAGATATGCATTGTTCCCAGATGCCTGGGCTCCTGGAGCAGCTGCAAGCAGGGGCTTCTCTTGCAAGGATGATAACTGTTACATGTACATCCCTCCAGAGCATAAGCATCTCCTGCTTGCCTGCCTGCAAATAGAGTCAACCTAACAGAACCTTTGAAATAAAATAAACATTCTAATCAGTTCACATGCACACCATAATTGTGTTTCTTTCTGGTTCCAGGCAGTTGGTCATAAAATGAATAAAATGAATTTTACTACCTTGACTTCGAGAATTTTTACCCCTATTTCTGAAAAACAAAAGCCTGGGTCAAACATAGGAGAAATGGTCATAAACCAAACAAAAACGATTAGATACTTGAGGTGGTTTGAATAGAAATGGCCCCATAGATTCATGGATTTGAATGCTTGACCATAGGCAGTGGCACTATTAGGAGGTGTGGCTTCCTACACACACTTAGAGAAAGTGTGTCACTATGGAGGTGGGGCTTTGAGGTCTTAAATGTTTGGGATACTCCCAGTGTGAAACATAGCAAGTCTCCCCCTTGCTTCCTTTGAATCAAGATGTAGAACTCTTGACTCCTCTGGCACCATGTCTGCCTGGACTCTGCCATGCTTCCCACCATGGTGATAATGGACTGAACCTTTGAAAATGTAAGCCATCCCCAATTAAATGTTTCCCTTTATAAGAGTTGTCTTAGTCATGGTGTCTCTTCCTAACGATGAAACCCAAACTAAGACTTATACTTAACCCTATCATTTGTCTGAAGTTAGAATTTTTTGAAGTGAGCCATTTCTTTCCCCATTATTGCATTTATTTCTAGCACATGCTGCACATAAGGACAGCACTGGGCTGGGGGGAGAGCTCAGTAAGTGAAACGCTCATTGTGTGAGCATGATGGCCCAAGTTTAGTCCCTAGCACCCACATGACATCTGGCACTGTGGAGTGTATTTAGAACCTTAAAGTTGCAGGGACCGAGACAGTAGGCCTCAGGGACTTAGTGGCCAGTCAGTCCAGGCCAAAGAACAGTTCTGGGTTTAGTGAGAGGAGGTCATGTCTCAGAAATTAAGGTGGAGAGCTATGGAGGGAGACACTCAACTTTGACTTCTAGCATCCACATACATATATATGAGTCTATGCATGCACCCTCATACCAAACACAAGAGAAAAAGGTGCAGAATAAACGATGCACATATCACAAATGAGGAAGTGGACCCAGCTGCGACTATGTAAGCATCTGCGAAATGAGTAGTCCATCTCCTCATTTGTTCAGTCAGAGCCCTCTGGATGGAAAGGGATTTGAACATGCAAAACACAGTCAGGACAACACTTTAGACTGTTTCCATGGATGGGTTCATGGCTAGATGCTAATGAGCAGAGCTGGCGTGCCTCTGAGCAGCCGGCTTTACAAGGGAGATTCAATGACTAGAAAGCAGAGCCTAGGAGGGATTTCTTTTTTGAAGCAGAATCAAGGAGTGTGGTAGTGGTAGCAGGGAGGGAAAGTGCAGACTCAGGGGACAGTAGGGAGTAATGCAGCTTCAACACCACTGCCAGGGCTTGTCACTGTGAGCCCTGGCTTGGTCCTCGAATCCTTCTTGACAGAATAGGTTATATTTTGAAACTGATTGTTCAGAGAGATCCCTTTGAAAGTTTGTACTTGTTACCAGCTTCTCCAATCTATCCCATGAGAACCTTTTCTCCATCATGATCAGTCCCTTCACACAAATGGCAGGTGTGTGTATGGCTTTTGGTGCCATACTGATAGAAAATGTGTTCTCAGAAGGGATTATGTGTGTCTGGGATCCAGTCTGCACAGAAGAGTCGTCCATCATAAGACGTGCTCACTCTTGAACGCCCCTCCTCTTGATTCTCTCCCTTCACAATGGTCTTGTGTGTCTCTGTGAGTTGACTACTATTGTCAAATATTTAAAACAAAGCAAAAGCCAGGCATGGAGTACAAGGTCAGCCAATTGCTTTGCTATAGTCGGGGAACAGTGTATTGTAAAGAACTGCCCTGCAATGAACGCTGTAGATCCCATGGTAAGTGAGAGCACAGCTGAGCAGACGCTCATTCCTTGCAGGGTCCTTCTGGTCACCCACCCCTTGGCTCCTTCTCGCAGCTTGAGATGATTCTCAAGTTGCCATGAGAATCATCTCAGGGGAAATAGCTCAGGAAAAAGGATGAGGTGCATAGGAACAGGAATGATGGACCTTGGGTGTTATAGAAGCCACACACGGCATTGCTGCACATGGCGATGCTGCACATGACGATGCTGCAGGAGGCTAACGGGGTGCTACCTTTGACTCTGGAAATGATGAGTTCCAAGCTCATGATACTCACGATACTGTTTCATTTTTTAAATAGGTACAGTGATGAATGATGGATTTAAGACTCAATAGGAAGCAACTTAGCCAACTCCCCATAGCTGGTGAGTCCATGGGCCCTAGAGAAGAACCTATTGCCACCACTCTCCAAAAGCTGGGCGATCTCTCACTGCATTCTGAGTACTTCCCCTCATCCCCACAGGTAAGTACACTTCCCTCTGCTCATTAAAACTTCTCTTTACACCACGGAGACCACCCTCAACCGATATATCTACAGTACAGCTACTAACCTAAGACTCAGGGAACATTGCAGAAGAGGTGGTAGAAGGATTCTAAGAGCCAGAGGATGAAGGCATCTTCAGGGAGATAGTGTCTTTTTATAACATGGAAGCTGCTGCACACATGAAATCTCAGTAGCACAGTTGCCTAAACAAGACCTGAGCAATGACAACAGTAGATATGGCAAAATGGAAGATGAAATCTCACAAGGCCCCACTCCTAGATGAAGAACTATAGGCAATTAGTGACTGCTAAGGGAGGAGGATTCAGTCTTCCCCAGCGATGGGCCCTCTAATAGGTTTTCCACTGTCAAATGGTCTGCCCTAAATACATGTACACAGGCCACACTATGGATCCGAAAGGTAGCACTTAGTGTGGTGTGTGTGTGTGTGTGTGTGTGTGTGTGTGAACAGTAATTAAAGGAAAAGAAGTGCAAGACAATAAATTATAATTTAATCGTTAAAAGGGGCACAATGTTTATCTCACCATACTTTCTCTTCCCTTTCCCTCTTTAAAAATTTTTGCTTATATTTTTAGCTGAAAATTTAAATATAATTTGTGTTTAATTAGAGGCCTGCTTTTTAAAATAGTGCTTTTTTGGTTATTCTCATGAGTAAATATTATATTTCTATGTGACCACCCACAGAGGAACACTGTGGGCTGTTTTAGATAAATACATGAACATATTTCTATAGCTTCCTTTATTCAATGGAAATATTAATTAACTTAGTTTCCAATGTTAAAAACATTTTTAGAATGTGTTAATACACTGTTGGTTTGCTAGGGCTCACTTGAAGCCAGACTGTTACTCTTTCTATGGTCTTTGCCCAAAGTTGGGTGGCTGAGGATATCTAGAGCTCCCAAACAGCACTGAGTGCAGAACAAAGATCCAAAGGTAGAACACCCATGGATGCATCTCCAGATATGGTTATTACAAAAATGAAGATCACACACAGATTATTATTATTATTATTATTATTATTATTATTATTATTATTACGTGTGTATGTATGTGTATGAGAGAGAGAGAGAGAGAGAGAGAGAGAGAGAGAGAGAGAGAGAGAGAGAAGGAGACTTTTGAGACCATACCTGTCCCATAGAAGACAGAAAAGGACATCAGATATCAAATTCCCTGGAGCTAGAGTTATAGGCAGCTGTGCATGCCTCAGACTGACACTGGGATTTGCACTTGGGTTTTCTGGAGTAGCAGGAAGTACTCCTAACTTCTGAGTCATCTCTCCATGTCCAACATGGACTCTTTTCTATGGTGAAATGGCAATAGTTCTGGGGAGAGGGCTTGTCAAGTATAATGCTTGCACATGTATACGACAAGTAGGTTTGACAGCCTACCAGTAATTCTAAAGGAGAAGGTAGAGACAATGGCTCCCTGGAACAAATGGGTTAGCTAGACTGGTCCTATTGGCAAGCTCTGGATTCAACGGAGACACCTTGCCTCAATGAATAAGGTGGGGAGCTATCATGGGAGACTCCTGACATCAGCCATGGGGCTCCATATGTATGCTCACAAATACACAGACACACAGACACACACACACACACACACACACACACACACACACGGGAAAGAACAAAAAATAACAAAATTTAACCTCTTAATCATTCAAATGTTCAAATTAACAGGAACCTTTCTGGTTTTTTTTGTTTTGTTTTGTTTTGTTTTTTATTGAAAGCCTCTCAGACAAGCAAAATATTTAAAGAGTAATATAATAAAAACTTGTGTGGCTACCACTGAAACTCATCAGCCAAGTGTTACAAACAAGAACCTGTCCTACGCCTCCTTTTGATGTCTCATCCATCCACTGTGCTGTTTGCTTATACTGGAGACAGTAAAACCTAGTGATTCTTCAGTTTAAGATGGTATTTCTTCTGATCTATCTCATCTCTTCTGATCATTCCTAGTCCCAATTCTACAAGTACAAGATGAAGTACAGCAGAGGAAAAGGAACTGTCTGGGTCATCAGATGCCTCATGTGCAGGGTCCATAATATGGAGACCTCTTGCCTGCGACAACTTACAGCCTATGATGCTGTTGTGTTCTGGCAATTCATAATATATTTATAAGCACTCCACAATATGTAATAAATCACTGTGTATTGATTTAAACAATGCCATTTGCAAGCCTCAAAGTGCTGTACTGTATTACACACATAGAGGAGTTGAATCACTTTGCCAGCCACTGACAGGGAGCAACATCTCCGTGAGGGGCCCTGGCTAGTCAGGTAGTGTCAGCAAAATGCAGTAAGCTGAGGCCTGCCATGGGGGAGTGAGTGTGCATGGATGCATTAGAGTTTTGGATAATTGTTTGGGGGACCATGCATGGAAGGAGACCTGGGGTTTTAACAGTCAGGAAGAGAGAAAATCTTTGATTTGTGTAAATCAGTCCTCTCGTTAGAGGGCTTCTGTGTCTCTAATTTCACAATAGTCATGTTGTTGGAAATGAAAAATAGGTTTCAGTGCAGTAAAGGCAAGCGAAGGAAAAAATCCACAAGCCTCTACTGCATACTCTGATGGAAGAAACCTGTCTGTTTCATTCAAATGTCTTTGGGTTCAACAGAAATTCAGATAGTCAGGGATGGGAATTTTAAAACTCAGCCTAAAGGCAATAGTCTGCTAGAGCCAGTTACATCAACTGTGCAAGATCTGATTAACAATTAGAAAGGAGGTTCCCCCTCCCACCCCGTGTGTGTGTGTGTGTGTGTGTGTGTGTGTGTGTGTATGTGTGCGTGCGCGCGTACACAAACAGAGCACATACCATACCACTGTGTCACTCGTCTAACCTGAGTGCAGGTTATTGAACTGCTGGTGACTTGAAATGCAGTAAGGTTGGAGCACTCACACACGATACTGAGCAAACATAGGCAATCAAGGCTTCTCTTCCTGCTGTCTCCCAGAAGTTGGTTTTATTGCAGACACACCCTTAGGAAGATGGTCTCTGCAGGTGACTTTAATCTTTCTTTAAATCATTTTTCTCACACACAGTACTGATGACGTAAGGACATTTCCATGCAAGTCCATGGTATATATTGAGCATGTCCTCTCTCCCGTATTGAGTTTGCTTCTTCATTGGACTCAGAATCGTCTTTTGAACAGATAACTGTGTGGGAAAATGTCACTGTGGCAGCAGGTAAATGAGTGAGACTGTATCTAGCGTGCTTTCTTGAAGAGTAGAAATACATATTTTCCCAAAGTGTCAGATGGAAATGGCTAGCATAGACATAGTTACTTCTAAAGAAGTAATATAAATGGATAGTGAATGTTTTTGACCATGCTCAGTCAGGCTCAGTAAGGCAATACTCATTTTCATGAAGGAAATCTGAAAGGGCATGATGTCAAGAAAAGGCATGGTGTCAAGCATTTAGACACCTCAGAGCTGTTTCTCCTCCCAAGAAACACAGGTACCTCAGAAGCCCATCACCCAAAGATGCTTCAATGGGAATACAGAGAAACCCTGTCTCAAAAACACAAAAACAAAAACAACAACAACAAAAACGAACACAAACACGTATAAAGTGTGCTCACAAATACAGCAGGTCTACTTTTAGACTGGCAGCCATGGTTTAACTAATTATGAGAAGCCGCTGCTGCCGAGCATCATTCATTGCTGAAGAGGTGTCTTCATCTTCTGACTGACAGGGATGTTTTCTGTCCAGAGTTGACATTTTACATGGAAATGCTCCAAGGTAATTGCTCCAACTCCTGGCCAAAACAAACACAATGCCTTCTCTTCCTAAGCCCACTTTCTTCCAAATATTAGTTTCACTCATGTCTGGGGAGACACAGCCCTAGGGCATCCATATGTGGAGATTTTCATAGAGAGAAGAAACGAGATTGAACTTGGAAGAGCCATCAGCAAGATTTTTTTAACCTCTGAATGTATATGCAAAGACATCTAGATACCAACCATGTTCCCTTGAAGTAGATTTTTCTTGTATTAAAAAGACATCATGGGAAGCAGCAGCAGATTTGGGTCACATTCTAGTGATCCATTGTAACCAACCCACTAGAAAGCGTCACATAACCCCGAAAGAGTTCATTCCCAGGTGGATGTGTGTGATTGAAGGGTTATGTAGCAACAGCTTAGTCACTGTCTAAACTGTACTGAGACACCCTGTATGTACTCTCTGCCAACAACATTACTGCAAGAGATTGTGTGAGCCCGTTTCACAGATGTAGAAACTAAGGTCCAGAGGAGGTAGAAGGACCACACAGAAAGTATAGGAGACAGTTCAGACTTGTGTCTACTTTGTTTCCACTGTAGTGCTTGACACAAGTACAAACCTTTCTGAGTTAGATCATACAATGTTCTCTCATTTATAACCGCTCTCTATAAGCACACATAGTTCTGGGATTTCATTCGTTTGAGTCACTAAAAATTTAGGTAACTGACTCTATTTCTTTGAAACCATATAGGACATTGTTTCTATCACCATTTTAAAGCAATTCAGAGACGCGAGTGTTTATGTTATGAGTGAAATTATGAAATTATGGGTAAAATGCTGTTACTATTCCTACCCACAGCTACCAGTGCTAGTATTCCTGAGGTAAAGTTTTGCTACACGTGACCATCTGGTCTGGAACTTAAGAATTTCCTGCCTCAGCCTCCCCAAGTTCCCAGCCCCTGAGTCCTTCCCTTGGGGATTACCTCTATATTCTACACCTAGGCTGCCACAATGTTGGCAGGACGTTTTCTAGGCCACTTGGAAACATATTTGTTGGAACCCTCATTTCCCTCCCCTCAGCTGGCTTTGTGCTATTTCTGCCCTTGTCCACTGTCACCGCTGACTCCATATGCGCTCTAGGTCCTACTACTTTTAATAATGATTACCTGGGACTGGCTAAGGCATGCTGTCAAAAGATGCAGGTGCAATAGAGGTTAATTTTCTAAGAGGTGCAAACCAACTTTTCCAACTAATAGGAAAAATATTAATAAACAAATAGTAATGCCTGTCTTCTACCCACATGCTGTCTTTAGAGTCCTGTTCTTTTCTCTCCCACGGCCAGCTTTGGAAGGCTGCCACCTCCAAAAATAATCTGCAAAGGGGCTTCTGTGACCACTAATCAGGGCACTTTGGTTTTCTAGGGCACAAACTCTTGCCATCTTTATGCACATGCAGGGAACACACCAGAACATTTCTATATACTGTGCCAACATCCCATTGTCAAAGACAATTAAACTCACCGTTGGATTTCTCCTTTTAGAACAAGACAATTGAATACAAGATCTACAGAGCCATCTGCTCCTCAATGTGTTTTCCAGTAAAGGTGAGTTTATTGGCAGAGTTTGGCATTCTATTTTTTTGTTGTTGTTATTAAGAAATACCTATTCTAGAAGCTTCTGGACTGCATTACACCATTGAGCTGAACAGCTGTCTGATGATTTGCTCCTTACTAGTCTTCGTATTCATCTTCAACAGTGGAAACAGGTAATAGGTTGATTCTTATAGGCCTGGTGTGCAGTGCGTCAGCATTCCAGATGTGGAATCTTAGACTCTCTCTTCTATGTCACTGACTATGTCTGGCCAAAGAAACCAGTTCAGACCACCAAAAAATGTGTGAATGGAAATGGCCACAGGATTGATTTGACCAAGGCAAACAATACTTCTCAAGGAGACAACAAACTAACAAACAAATAAAAAACTGAGCAGATCAGCTGGGCTCCAGTCTCATAAGCAGAAACAAAACATTGAAAAAATTAATTAAAATTGTTGAATAAATAAAGGGAAAGCCTCCTTCCAAAGAAGCTAAGTTTCTAGGTGTAAGAGAACCATTTAAGTTATCATGGACACACAGGTGTCTAATAGACATCCTTTCTCTGATCACGGAATCTTCAAGTGTTTAAGTGGATCATGCATCTTCGGCATCTCACATCTCCGAGCTGGGCCTACATGGGTGTACACAGCTGAGAGTGGGAACTCAGGAGGACAGCATTCAGTGAAAGTGGCTTTGCACATTCTGAGTGACATGACCGTTAGTCAGGCGGCTTTTTCTAATGGAGCTTCCTCTGCAACTTAGCAAACGTTGTCAGGTTTTCTAGTGATTACCAGCTAGTTAGTTTATGCCTTCATCACAATTCTGCTATTTTGTGGGGAGCAATAATGAAAGGGTATCTAATTTGTTTCAGGACATAATGTTTTCAATTCATCAAGTAATTATCCATGAACTACAGAAGATATGAGTTATGACTTATTTCTCAGAGATGAAAATGTAACAGAAGAATGACAGTACCACATGAGAAGGACAACATTCCCTTTCTGACACTGACTGACACTTGCCATGAGGGCTGACTACCTGCTGGTTTCAGGTGACCTATACTGTGTGTGAACCACCTCCAACGTCAGGAATCAGTAGCCATGTGCAGTGCTTACGGTTTTAGATGTTTGTCCTTACAGGCCACATGCCCTCTGCTGCAAGTACCCCACTCTATACTGTGGGAAACATCTCAGCAACTGGCATAGCTGTGCTCCAGTAAAACGTAGCCATTTATGTTTGAATTTATGTCACTTTTCCGTGCTGTACAATATTAGTGATCTAGCTCAAGTGTGGTGGTGTACTTGTTAATCCCAGTAGGATAAGAGGGTCCCAGATTCAAGGTCTGCCGGGATATATCGTGGGTGAGATCTTCCAAATAAGTCAGATACAGTAAAATATCATTATTATTCTGATTTGTTTTCAATCATTTAAAAAATGTAAAAGCTATGACTAGGTGGTTGGCCAGGCAAAAACGTCTGTAACACCAGCAATAGGGAAGAAGAGGCAGAAAAGTCTTAAATTTAAGAACATCACGGCCCCATTAGGAAGATTATACCTGAAAAACACACCACCTCCACCACCACCAAATCAAAATAAAACAAGAGGCAGCTGAATCAGTTTATCAGAGCAGTCTGAGGTTGAAGACCTTTTGGTAACTTTTTTTCTTTTTGGAAATGTTACTGATAACGGGAATTTAACTGCCAGCTTTGTACATAGCTCTCTATCAGTAACAGATATGAAGACCATACCCTTACGGTCTGCCCTCTGAAAGAGCAGCGCCAGCTTCCCCTTCCGGCAGCAGAAA
Source organism: Rhynchomys soricoides (assembly GCA_019843965.1). Classification (NCBI taxonomy): domain Eukaryota; kingdom Metazoa; phylum Chordata; class Mammalia; order Rodentia; family Muridae; genus Rhynchomys; species Rhynchomys soricoides. The sequence continues at coordinate 33,754 of JADRCH010000087.1, read as the reverse complement.
GCCAGCTCTTTGCTGTGCTAGTTGAACAGCCCGATGTTGCCTGCCAGCCACATTTTCTTTACTATCTGAAAGCAAGAAAGCCATACTGTGCATCAGAAGCGGCTAAACCCTAGCTGTGATTAGAAAGACAGCAAGGAAGAGGGACTCCAGCAAGCCGCTGGCTCCCTTTTGTTTTGATTTAAGGAAAAACAAAACACCCAAGTATATTATGAAAGCACACAGTGACATTTTAGGTATTTTTGTTTTGCTTTCTTTTGTTTGTCTGTTTGCTTTCTCTTTGAAACAAAGTCTCAATTCACCCCCTGAGTCCCATGGGATAAGTAAGAGCCACCAAGTCTGGCTAATAATTCTTTTTAAAACATATTAGATTATTTATTTGTTTGTTTGTTTACTGTGCACAAGTATTTGCCCATGTGCATGTGTGCATCCCCTGTGTGTCTGATGCCCGTGGAGGTCAGAAGAGAGCATCAGATGCCTTGATATAGTTATGAATGTTTTTGAGCAACTATGTAGGTGCTGGGAAAAGAACCCAGATCCACTGCAAAAGCAACAAGTGCTCTTAACCTCCGAGCCCTCTTCTTGCCCCTTGACTAGCAATTCTTGGTAATCCAATATCGAGTCGCATGTTTTCAAGGCCTTCATTATATTATTCCTCTTGTCCCTTCCAAAGTCCACCACTGAGGGCAATGTGATATTTTTCACCAGCCCAGAGCTCTACATTGTAGGGTAAGTCAGATATTTGCCCCGAGATGCGTACTGTGAATTTTTCTTCAAATGAAATAATATCAAGAGAAATTAGGAATGTTGATGCTAATCTGTGCTCTGACTTCAACATTAATCTTTGCCATACAATGAACATGACCTCCGATAAAGACAACATCTGTGCCTGCCTAGTTCTCTCACAGGGCACAGGCATAATTACCCCCTAGCCAATGCATTTTCTATTAAAAATAACAAACCCTGATAACCTATGATTTCTAGGGTGAGTATTACCTTTCTTTGTAAACATTAAAAAAAAAAACCCAACAAAACAATATCTTTTTAGGCTATAAAACATTTCCAATGCCAGACGTGGACTACCTCCCTTCAAATCATTGGTGAGGGAGGCTGGCTTTTTGCATTATTACCAGTGCACAGTAGGTGTATTCCTTTCACCAGTGAATGAATAGTAGGGAGCATCATCCAATCCATTAATGGTACCACTGACCTTGGCTAAAAACCAGAAAGAAGGCCTTGGTGTTTATGTAAGGTGAGAGTTTTGCCAGCCACCTTTGCTTTTCGGTGATTTGAAAGATAAAGTCTCTGTCATTTCATATGGCTCCCCTGACATGTCAAGGAGCCTGCAACCCTGGTGCACCATGGAAGATGTGGCTGAAGTTCCCCTGCTCCACTTCCCCTTGATGTTCTTGGCAAGGCTGAGAAGGTGTCTCACGAGAGAAGGCTCACCTTACTCCCACCCCAGAGAAAGATGATCACCAGGCCAAGAAGATCTAGGAAGTTAATATTAGAAACTGGTCCACATAATGACAAAGGGAGGGGACCAAGAGGGTCCAAGAAACAGGTTGGTGTACTTCTGTCCCAGCCTGAAGGCTTGAAGAGCAGAACGGTCAATGGCATAAGGGCATTGGGCCCCAAGGTGGGGAATTAGCAGCGTGATGCTCTAAGGCTGGGATGATGGATGCTCCAACCCACATGGGCAAGTTTACCCTTCCTCTGCCTTTGTGTTCGATCTGGGCCTTTCTTTGATGGACTGGGTGCTGCTGCCCATCATTGGCGAAGGAATCTCCCTGATTCAGCCTGCTAATGTAAGTGCTAGCTTCCTCCAAAAACAGGTTATACACCTAGAAGTGATAATCTACCAGCTTTGGGTTTGTCTTAGCCCAAGCAACTAAACATATAAAATGAATCTTTACCCTGGGAAAGATTTTTTTTTTTCAAATAAATGAAGCTTCCTTGATGTCTGCTTACTTCCTGGTATAGCTGCCAACAGTCTCTGTTCTTCCTCTTCTCAATAGTAATGGAGGTTGGGTCCTCCAAGTAGACATGGATATGGGTAACTATTCTGTTTTTTCCTCTGTACTTCCAGATTTTATAATCTACATAACTCAGGTGCTTGCAAAACTCCAGTGTAAGCATTCTAGAGATCCAGATATCTCAAAGTCGCTAAAGTCACACACAGCATCACAACCCACTGACAACCAACAGCATCCAAAACCCACAAGCAAACCACACACATTATATGGTTTTCAGAAAGGGGGCAAACCCTACCAGCAACAGGACTGTCATCTCAAACCGTTACATAGAAGATTGAGATTCCAGGCCCAGGCTACAATCTTCTCTTTTGTAAAAATCAAAAGGTAATTAGGATCTCATCCTGGTAGCAATTATGATATAAAGGGACCCACAGTTTGTAGGGTAAAATGAGGAGATTATTCTTAATGCCACCCACCTTTTGACAGTGTTCTCTCATTCCAGGGAAGGCAGTCATGAGACTAGAAGCATAATTGGAACAGGAAGGCCCTATCTATAAGGTACTGGGGAACCTCCTTCTGAAGGCAGCATGGGCCACAAGCAGCTGGTAGTGTTCTCACCTAATCTCACAGACTCTGCTCTAACCAGCATAAGCACTCTCTGCATTGTGCTAAGTACCATTGCTGTGCTAAGTGATCACTACACTTGAGGAAGAGAGATCTAGAAAGACTGCCTGGAAGTGGCCTGGGTGGGACCAAAGCATGTCTGTAGAAAACAAAACTATTATGGAGAGTTAGTGGGTACTCTTCATTTTACACATTAGTAATTTTGATTCATTCACATCCTTCTGTCTTATATCTATCTTTTGTTTTAATCATCCCTAAAATTGGCCAATAAAGTTACGAGTTGAAACATACCTTCTACTCTTTTAATTCCACCACTTCTCTGAGGTTCATTCATCCGTGAGAGCCTTTGTTTCCTGATTGGCATCGGGTGGACATTAGAAGTCTGAGAAACAGTGATGTTTTCTTTCTTTCTTTCTTTTTTTATTATTTTATTTTATTTTTTCCTTCTCGCTCCGGCCCAAAAAGATTTATTTATTTATTATTTGTAAGTACACTGTACCTGTCTTCAGAGACACCAGAAGAGGGCATCAGATCTTATTACAGATGGTTATGAGCCACCATGTGGTTGCAGGATTTGAACTCAGGACCTCTAGAAGAGCAGTCAGTGCTTTTAACCGCTGAGCCATCTCTTTCAAATCAAGTTTGTGTTTTTACCATCGTGGAAAGCAGATTTATTGATAAACCCTAAGCCTTCTCCCCAGTGGGCTCACTCGAAAAACAATCTGATATCCCCAATGGAAGAACTTCTTCCTTCCTCCGGTGCCACTCTGGAGAATCCGAGGGAAGGCCTTAATGGAAGGGTATTTTAGAAAAGATATTGGGCTGGTGTTCAGCTCAATGCCTGTGAGGTACATCCTCCAGGATGTCCTCATCTGCAGCCACCAATACAGCGAAGGGCAGAGCTGCCATCTTGCACAGACTTGCCTCCAGCTAAATTAGTGACCCTGGTAGTGATAAAGTCTGACACTCTTACAATTTTGATACACCTGGCTGAATCACAGAGAGAGGCTATCAATAGGCTGTGAAGTATACACTTTTCTTATCTGCCATTGTAGATATGCAGACTCGGATAGAGTGTAAAAACCCACTTTCCAAGGTCACACAGTTTTGTTCAGTTGAGAGAGAACATGTGCTGTGTGTAAGGCAGAGACTGTAGGAGGGAGCCACAGGTCATTTGGCGATTGGTGGACACTAAGAGTCAGTGGAAAATAAGACATGCTTCTCTCACCAGTTTGGAATGGAAGAGGAGTGCCAGACACACAGACACCTAGAAATTCAACCCATATGCTCCAGCCATTTGGTGACCTTGGATGGGTTTGCCTAATCTTAGAGGACAGGTTCCCTTGGGAATTTGCAAGCATTTAAAAACTTTTCCAGGAAAACTAATTCCAGGGCTCAAATCTACAAGTCTGCTGATTGGATTCTTAGAAGCGGTCACAACATTAAGTGAGAAGAAAAAGTTCTAAGGTCTCTGAACTCAGTGCAGGCGCTGTGGCAAACCCTTCAGATGCTGAGCATTAGGAACTTAATCATGAGAAAATAACTTTTTCAGTCTCCAGAATTCCGGTGCCAGCCACGTGCTGTGGTTTATTTGGCGTGTAGGCTTGGTGGTGTCAGAGAGGATAAGCCCGCTTCTAGACAGTGCTGTGTCAATGTCAAAGGCTAAGGTTAAAATCATGCTTCCCCTTCCAAGCTCTTTTAGGACTGGAACAAATCTACACACTATGGAACCATAAAGGTTTGCTTGTTGCTACCATCCTCAAGCAATAAGCTAGCTGTTACATGGTCACATTCATACTTGCCCAGTCTGTATTCTGATTGCCTCTAAACTCCACAAAGAATGCGTGAGCCAGCTCAGACACTTTCTTACAAGGATTGACTTGTGGCTGATCTCTGAGCCCTCCAGTAGAACATTTTCCAGGGATGGAATGAAGTTCACATCTGTGGATGCAATAACAGCACAGTGGGCCTTGCCCCACATGGCCCTGTGAGTTCCCTGACGAACACTAACAAGCTGGTTGGCAGACCATACTGAAACCCTCCCGCGCAGAAGAGGCCTTTGTGTGTGAAACAGAAAGCCATGTTCAGCTTGAGCTATTTTTAAAAAATGGAATAAAATGAAGTTGGTAAATGCATGATTCTGTTAAGCTAAATGGCTGGGTTGGTAACAGCTTCTTGCTTTCTGTGTTTTAATTATGTCACCTGGGACCAGGATGAAGGGTTGGGGCGGGGCAGAGAGATTTTAAGGGCTTGTTTGCTTTCTGTCCCCACCTTTGCTGCTGTTGAACTTTTTTAAAAAAAAAAAAAATCTCCACAGGCAAAAATTCTTTGCATTGCCAATAAAATAGTTTCTCCCTGGTTTTTATCAGCATAGGTCCCACAAGGAACTGACAGCAGTTTATGTCAATGAACAAGACTTATTGTTTTCAGATTTATTTTCATAGCAAAAAATCTATTTCACATTGAACTTTAAACAAGGAAACAAAGAACAACGAAGACTCTATTTTGTGGTTCCAGCACCATCGCTGGTATTGGTGAAGGACTTTACTAATTCTGACACCCCTGTGCCTTGCTTCGTGTGACATGGACATGCAGACACACAGGACAACAGAACATTCGATGCTTTCCTCTCCTCACTCGGTAGATGTGTTTCCGTGTGTATTATTCTGGTTTCTATGGACTAGCCATCAAAACGAATGGGGTGGGGACTGAAGGTCAGAGAAACAGAATGAAAGAGTAAAGGAGAACCACAAAGACAGGCAGTAGGCTAGCCCACGGGAGATAGGCAGGAGAGGTGGCGCCACTGAGCCGGGTTTATTAAAAAGAAAACAAAAAAAGTTTTTTTATTTTGGCTTAAGTTATCATTCCATTTCTTGTAGAGAAATGCTAAAGCTGGAAATGAATGATCATATTTGGAAAGTTTGTACCTTATTTTGCTTTTATCTACCAGAAAAGAGTGCCTGCCCTTCTCTACCCTTGCAATCAGTGTCTAAGGTCAAGTCTCTCAGCAGAATACGTAGCACGCAAGCGGGAAGCCAGGACATCTTTGTTCTGAGCATGGCTAATGACAAAGGTGTGCTGTGAGTGTTGGTCAGTCAGTGGACCTCTTTAGGTTCACATTTTGCTTTTCTCAACAATGGCCTTTCCAAAATGGTCTGACTGGATTAGGGAATTCTCCCAGCCCCCACTCCTCTATCCTCCTCAATCTTTCTTTTCCCTTCCCAGGATGCGTACTCTTGACTGTCAACATGATCCGATTGATCGCTAGGGAAGGGGGAAAGCGCCTCTAAGCATGTCTTTAAGGGATCATCTAGATTAGCAGAATTGTGGTTTTAAGACCCACCCAAAATGAAGCAGCACCATTCTAGGGCCTGGAATCCCAGGAGAAAAGAACTAAGCAAAAGTGAGGGGGTGAGTTGAGCATGAACAGTCCTCACTCTCTGCCTCGGACTGCTGACTCATTGCTCCAGCCACCATGCGTCCCCTGCCATAATGGATGTGTCCTAGGACTATGAACAAAATAAACTTGTTCCTCCTTAAGTTGAGTTTGTCAGCTATTTTGGCACAGAAATGAAGTGAGTAATAATATACTTCTCTTTCTTTCTCTCTCATCTCTTTTCTCCTTTCCCTTTCCCCTCTTCTTTCCCATTTCCTTCTTCCTTTAAAGATTTAAAGATACCCATCCCTGTGTATGCTAAACCCAGATTCTTCCACTGAGTCACACTCGCTGCCTAGGCTCAACCTTTCTTGATTTCCCCCTTGAAATCGCAGGCCTGCCTTTCACAACCCAACCATGGTGCCCACAGAGGTCACCTGTGGGGCCTATTTTTAACCCTTCCACTCATTTCTGGATTCTGCTCTACATTGTTCAGCCACCATGTCCTAAGTTTTGTGATAACTGTCAGGCTCAGATAGTCTAATCTTTTCCAGGGTTCTAACCATTGTTAACTGGAGATTGCCATCTCTGGGGAATATTGCACGTCCTCTGCAGATTGCTAGGAGTGGGACAAAAGTCTTTGAATGTACATCCCTAACTTCATATAGGAGAACAGTTTTTAGGGTGACACTTGTCAACCATTTGGAGAAACAAGTATTCAGAATGGGACCTCAACACAGCTGTTTCACGGATCTGGAGTTGGGGGAAGCTGTAAAATGTAAAAAAGACTCAGTGAGTCTTTGGGGAAAAATAAATCCCACACAAGGCTCTACTGCTGCAACAGCTGATGAACTGAAGGTAGACAACCTTCTCCTGATGTGCCAGGCATGTGTGGCTCCCTCTAGGGAGCCAGCTAGGAAGGGCCATTGTAAAGAAGGGAAGCCATGAGTGCCTTACACTTGCAGGAGGTGTGGATGTTTGAAAATGATGTTCAGTTACACCCCCTATTTTAGGGCTTACTTTGTAATGAATTGTATTTATGGAACTTACATATGAGAGCTGTTTCCATAGCTTTTCCCCATGGTGACCGTAAAAGAAACACTGCTCTCAGTCTATTTTTTTCTTTATCTGTCTTGTCAAAAGTATCCATTTGATGAAAATAATAGAAAAGAACATTATATCCATGAACAGCCAAGCACCTGCAGTTTTGGTTAGTGGCTGTTGACACTCTTACTTTGACATTGCTGTTCTCTGAAAGACATTTCGTCAGCTTTTAACTGTTATCACCATATTCTTGGTCTCCCTAGAGACCATGAATGAAGCTGAACTATGACGTAAGTGTTATCAGTGAACTCAAGCATAAAAACGTGGAGCCTGCATTTAAAGTCACTGCACGAAAGGATGCTAATCAAGGCCTTATGGAAATGTGTGTATGCACACACACGTATTATGAACCATTGTGTTTCAGAAAATGTGGGTTTATAGACCAGGGGTACAATCAGGAGGGAACCTGTGGGCTTGGGCAGGACGTAGTGACAGATCGTTTAACTCCACAGCAGTGGAGTTGGTGGTGTTAGCTTCAGCCTGAAATACTTTAAGTGTTTAAGAAATCTTGTTTATAACACTTTTGTGTATTCTCATTAAAACTAGGTAGAGAAGTGCTTCTTCCTTCAAAGCAGATGAGATGCTTGCCCAGAAATACCTTGTAGTCTGTCCTGGATCACCACAAAATAAGTTTTGGTGAGGTCTTTGAGCCCATGTCTGATGACCATTATTTAAGCTTCATTAATCAAGTTTCAGTGAGAAGCCCCGTATTATGGAATGATGGACGTCTTTATTCCTAACCACTCAAGTGCTTTGAAAAACTGAAATATGTTCCTCTTGCTGAATTTAAATATATTGTTCAATGCTATCTTTTAAGAAATAAAGATTAATATGGCTAAAATGCTTAATTCCTACTACAGAGCAAAGGCATGTCTGCTGACCTCTAGTGCAGAACATTTGCTTTAAGAAAGTTTGCGTTGTTGCATTCTGATTAGTTCTAAGATAAAGCCATTCTTACAGCAGAACACCAGACTTCTTCTAGATAAAGCTAAGAGGCAAGCAAAGATAAGATCAATGCCAATAAACGTATCCAACCTTGGTTGGTTATCAAGAAATGTTCAAACCATTATGCTTGATCATGATTATTTAATCAGCGCATAGGAACAAATGCCAGGAAGTCTCATGAGCACAGCATGAGGCCGCGGCACCAGGTGTGGGCACTGAACATGCCTGCTCACTGTACTCCATACAGAACTACAAAGAAATCATGGCTAAAATGTACTGCAACTAAGATGACGTGCTGACTTTCCTCTCATATAATTAATAACCAAAGCGAATGGATATTCTTGACCTCTCTAAAATTTGGGGAGAAACATGAAAAAGTATTTTCTTCTTATGTTCTAACCAACTTTTCAGCAGTATATTATAATAAAAACACCAAAAAAAGAAAAAGAAAAAAATGAGTGCAGGCTCAGAGCCTAGGTCTGTGCTTTCCAAACTAAACTCAGTATTATGCACTATAGTATAAATAATAGATTTTATTTTAAATTAACTTAATTTTATTTAAAAGCTTTTTCTAATTATTTCTACTTATTTATGCAGATAATAAGCATCACTTGTCATAAATAGACTGTAATTACAATGAAAACTTAACAAAGCATTATTGTAGAATTTCAGGTTTTGTTTTCTGATTTACAGTTTGAATTGGGGAAAGAATACTTCAAGGGCTGGAGAGGTGGCTAAGCAGCTGCTGCTCTTCCGGAGAACCTGGGTTAAGTTCCCAGCATCTACATGGTGGGTCACAGTCATCTAATGCTCCAGTTACAGGGGATCTGATGCCCTCCTCTGGCCGCTGTGAACATTGTATATGCATGGTACGCAAACACACATGCAAGCAAAACATTCATACATACAAATGTTTTGGGTTTCATTTTTTAATATACAAAAACACCAGTAAATGTTCTCTTTGGGGATTTTCATGTTAGATTAGCCAATTTCTAATCTGAAGATAGACTACATTAACATTTGATACAGATGCTACAACGTCAATTGTATTTTTCTCATGTTTAACATTGAGCAACTGTGTGTGTGTGTGCATGTGTGTGTGTGTGTGCGTGTGAGCTTGCATAGGTATGCCTGTGTCTTCTTTTTTAGGATAGTAATTTGAATTAAGGCAGGAGCCATAACATTATGAACAAGATTATGGTGGCTATAATATATAATAGGTTGTCCATCCATATCTTTGCTAGTATGTCTCTCGAGAACCCCTTTTCAGAATCTACACAAGCCCCAAAATATAAAAATTACTGGAGAAACCTAAGAAATACCATTAATTAAACATGATAAATCATTAGTTTCACCCAAAGATGAAATTCTCATAGTGACAGAGGCAAATAATGAAATGTTTAAAGGTATATATTAATTCACCAAAGATGTGTGCCTACAATTTGAGAACTGAATGGTCATCAAGTGCTGAGCTCTAAACCTCTCATTTCCAGATCTGGAGTCTGCTACTGTTCCATGCTTAAGATACACACTAAGAGTTGGGGGGAATGACCACTTTAAAATTCAAACTCGAAACACAGAGCACTCAGCACCTTCCATTAGACACCAGTTATCAACAATCTGACCTTTCTAACAAGAAGGCTCGGTGACAACAACCTTGATTCATAGATTAAGGTTCTAGGCATATCCAGTCTCTAGTCTGCTTCCTTGTGTCTGAATGTAGCCACTGTTTGTCAAGGACAGCTATGAATGCAGCTTGACTTAAAGTTGTAAACGTAGTCCCATGGCATTTTTTAAAACTGGGGATAACTTGACGGCACAGCTCTGGAGTGTGTACCTTGTAGTTGACAACATGGGATACAGCATTGGAAGGCTGGACACAGCAGTTTCCCCAGGAGCCTTCCTACCATTGAATCGGTCGTGCAAATCACTCGCTCTTTGTCTTTGTGTGACTTTACAGTCTCTTCTGCAGTATCATTTGAGGTTGATCTTTTATGCCTAATCCATGTTACTTATCTGCCATGCACCATTTTGCTCCGTCGCATTAGTCCCCGTTACAACACCCTTACTGTCTTCAAAGTAAGGGAATTTCATTTTGAAGTCATTTGCTTTTCAGCAACTTTTGCCAGGCTGGAGTCAAACCCAGAGTTGTAGGCATGCTATACTAGTGTTCTACCACTGAACCTATTTGAAGCCTGCCAAGTGTTGGGGGTTGTTATTAGTTTCCCTCACTAGTGTGTAGTCATCTTGAGAACAAGTTAGTATACCGAACTGTTCACTGGCAGTCAAGCAGACAATATCTGTCCATTTCTGTTTGTTTGTTTTATTTTGCTTTGCTTTTTCCCCAAAGTGCTGGAGATTGACCCAAGGCCCGTGCACATATAAGGCGAGAGTTCCATCCTTGAGAATATTTCTAGATACCTCTTCACCTTTTATTTTGAGACAGGATCTCACTAAGCTACCTTGGCTAGCCTGGAGCTTACAATGCAGCCCAGACAGAGCCTGCTAGAAGCCTTCCTCCTCAGCTTTGAAAATAAACTCTTCTAAAAAGTTTGTCTCCAGAGAAAAGGCATTAATGAATGAGCACATAAAAATTATAGGACGCTATTGAACTAAAGGAAGCACCATGGAATCCATGTACATTTGGAGGACACAGCACTAACTGTCCGAGGGGGGAGAGGACCAGAGGAAGGGTGGTGAAAGTTCGAACAGGCAGGAGGGAAGAAGAGGGAAAGCAAACTGTAGATCTTCCAAGGTGATAAACAATACACAGAACACAGATGGTCAGGGTGTAGGCCATAACTGAAAGTGAAAAGCTAAGGATGAGGGTTGCCATTTACTCAGAAACAGGATATAACAGGCAGACATGATGTCTGTTATTACGGAATTAATAGTCTAGGAGAAAGAACCTAACACATAACTATTTAAACAAGTTATTTTACTTTAGTAGACGTAAGAGCTGCATGGGAAGAAAGGGCTTCTACTGTGTGGGGACTCCTCTGCTGAGTCAGCAGTGCTGAGGGAAGGCAAGATGGAGGAAGTCACAGGTGGCATGGAGTGCAGAATGCTCACCAGTCCTTTCCTAGGTGACAAGGTCACATGGGGAAATCCTCTGAATACAGTCCAGCTGGGAGGCCTGTATGCCTCCTGTGTAGGCCTAAATCTTCCCACCACCAGCAGACAGGCTCTGGCATGGCCTCTGGGAGGATGCTGTAAGCAAACACCATAATCATGGTGTTTGACCACAACTTGTGTGTTACTGCACTTTGTTTCTCCAGCAAAGAGCCTTGCATGAACATATCAACATTGAAAAATATTGAAGTAGAAAAGTAAGAGCACATTAAACCAAAGAACAACAAAGAGGAAGACAGAACGGATACATCTGAGCCTTCAGCCAGCTCTGCAATCCTGTGATTTTATTGCTCAATGGTGATTTGTTCGTTTTGTTTGTCTCCTTCGGCATACTCGGTTGACAGGTTGTTGGACAAGCTTTGTTTATCTCTTCAGAAAGCTTGGCTCACAGGTCCAAGCAGCATGAATGCCGCATGGCTTAGGAACACTTTGGAATTGTCAGGTGGACTGCCAAGAGTTTGGGAAGAGCCTTGTCAACTGGCATAGATGGATCTGGAATGTGACTGTGTATGAGTGAATGGATTTCCAACTGCAAACAGAGTGAATGAATGAATGAATGAATGAATTTCTAAAAATCAGCCGACATCCTATGGAGTAGGAAGCTGAAGTGGGTAGGTTTAAAGACATAAAACCCTTAAAGCAGAATAAGTATAGATAGACAGACAGACTTCTCAAGAGGCACAATAGTGATCTGAAGAAAGATTAGAGAGTCCAGCTTACCATCTGAGCAGTTGCAGTCAGAAGGTGTCTTAAGTCAGGGTTTCTATTGCTTTGATGAAACACCATAAGCAAAAGCAAGTTGGGGAGGAAAGTGTCAGGGCAGGAATTCAAACAGGGCAGGATCCTAGAAGCAGGAGCTGATGCAGAGGCCATGGAAAAGTGCTGCTTACTGGCTTACCCTTCATGGCTTGCTCAGTCTGCTTTTATTTTATAAAACCCAGGACCACCAGGTCAGGGATGGCTCCACCCACAATATTCTGGGCCCTCCCCCATCAATCAATAATTAAGAAAACGCCCTTCAGCCTTTTCTTATGGTGTCATTTTCTCAATTGCGTTTCCCTCCTTTCAGATAACTCTAGCTTGTGTCAAGCTTACATACAGCTAACCAGCACAGGTAGGTGACCCTTTGTTTGAGATAACAAAACAGATGGAAATCAAGACTTGTCTACTAACCTAGGTACATAGCAAGTACTTCTTAGTGTCTGGTAACCAGTTAGTGACCAACACACGTCAGGTATTTCTCATAGTATCACCCCTCCTGCCTCCTTCAGAACCATGCATCACTTTCAACACAGAGGAGAAAGTATGAAATGGGACTGGAGAGTGTAAGGCAGAGTAGGTAGAAAGACAAGACAAAACAGAAAGTTACTGACCTGAGAAATCATTATTACTATTTATTTGGTTGGCTGATTACTTGTAGGCAAATACATTCCTAACTGACACAGAGCTCAGTGGTGAAGTGCCTTTGTCTTCTAGGAAAGGATATAGTAACATTTACAAGAATCAAACTGGAAGTGAAATTCAGAATTAAAGAACTAAATTGGGCATCTAGACAAACACTCAGAAAGCAAAGTGGTCCAAAGTAAGAGAGCCAGGTGAGAAAACAGTTGAAAAGACAGGTCATTAAGCTAGCAATCTCTGGAGAAATGGAACCAGTTTGTAGAAGTCCCACGGGTAAGTTGGGAGAATCTGTTTTGCAACTGAGGCAGAAAGACAAGATACACAAGGCAGGACTCCAAAGGACCTGAAGCAGCCAGGCAGTGGGGAATTGGGGTCACCTAAGATATTTAAAGAAACATAATCAAAGTGTATTTTACTGATAGATAACCTAGAATGATTTTTAAAATGAAAGTATCAAAATGATATAGAAATATATAATTTCAATATTTTTGCTTCATAAAGAGTAAAGTATACCAGTAACTACTGCATTTAAAATAAAAGCATATCCAAAAATATGGATGTATTCAGACCTTCCCATTAAAAGATAGACACTTTATTTGGTTCCTAAACCTGCATGTATCTGATCAAGTGGTCTGAGAGGAAATAAAAGGTTGCTTAAAAGGAAACTTCTGTAAACTCAAAGGCTAATCACTGTCCAGGAGCAGGCCAGATAGGAGATGTGTACTTAAATCCCATTTATGGGGAAACTTTGTACAAGGCTAGAATAGGAAATGTCCTAGAATAGGATTTTCCCTGTCCAATTACACTAGGGAGCCCTGTGATTGGACAGGAAACAGGAAGGCGGAGCTAAGAGACAGGAGCATCTCGGGAGAGAGGAGGAAGGAAGATGGCTGTGGATGTGAATCAGTGTGGCTATGACCAGCCACAGGTTGTTATGATATCATAAAGGTTAGAATATTGGGATAATTTGTCTAATTTAGGTGGGCAGCTTTTATCATTATCAACTGGTTCTGATATTATTGTATTGGCATCTTTTAAATTAGGAATTTATTGATCCACAAATCTGATTGGTTAACTATAAACTTAAGAGTTTTAATTCTACTGGGTAATTGGGTGTTGAGATGGCTGACTGTGGGGTCCATGGGGTGTTGCGTGGTAGCGAGAGGAACTTGCCCCACCTCCAGAGAGTTAGCAGGCAGAGGGACAGGGGGAATGAGTGGCTGCACTAGCGCGGGAATATACAGTTCATGTTTTTAAATATGTCCCACAATAAGGAAACACCAAGATCACACATATAAAACAGGATCAACCTCTAAGAAAAACATGTCTCTGAAATGTCCTCAGTCGACTTTGGGGATCTTTCTGATGAAAGTGTCAGGAAGATGGGTTCATTGATTTTCTTATCACTCTTTAAGAGGCAGAGTCCTGGCTACTGGACTTGCAGCTCTGGCCTTACTTTATAGGCAGAGCAATGGCTCATGAACAGCAGGAGGTAGCAAGATGGTTATCGTGAGACCTGAGAATATGTGGCCAAAGTGTGAGGTCAGAGAGGCTTAGAGTGATTTCTCTCTAGGTGATGACTTTGGAGAAGCCCACAAGGCTCTGGTATGCTTGAATAGCACTCTTTATCTTCTCCTCTGGATCCCCTCCCCAACAATGGCAGTCCCACAGGTGACTGTGCTCAAAATGGTTATAAATCAAAATGGCAGCTAGTAAGTTCCTGACCACTGTTATCATCCTGCCTTACTCACTATGTGTAGACTGGCAGGGCATTTATTGATAGAAGAGATGTGCTCTCTGCTTTCTTGTTGGCCATTTTCAACCCTGATGATTGAGATCCCTTCATGAGAGAATACAGTGCCAGATTTTTCTCCACTTCCACACACATATGCATTGGCACATACACATGTGTGACTCGAGTCCTTGTGTCAAGCCTATCATACTTCATTGTGAAAGTTTTGTTTGTTTACTTGGCTGGTTTAGATTGGTTGCCAACATTCCTTTTGGGATAGAGATATGGCACAAAGAATGTCAATATAGAGGCAGTTTCTAGAGTTAGCGAGTCTGAAATTAAATCCTGATACTGGCACTTGTTTGCTGTTGGCCTGAGACAACATTATTTTACATCTCTGTGCCTTGGTCAGTTGATCTACTTGTTTAGCCATTTGTATGTATTTTTAAATTAAAAATTTAGGTCAGCATACATTGTATTTTGCTTTACCACTGCAATTTAATGTGAGTGCTGCATAACACCTTACCTTGGCTTATTAATCAGAAAAGCTATGCCTATGTCATGTTCTTATCACAAGGATTAAGTGAGTTAGTGTTTCTAAAATGTGTAGAGTGCCTGGACCATGATGAAAGGGATAGAAAAGTTAACTTTCATTATGTATGGAAACTTTCCTCATTTGATCACTGAGCACTCATTATACAACAGACATCATCTTACCAACTGGAGATGCAGAGCAGGACAAGAGAATGCTTTAGACGTATGGTGTCTATTTAGTAAGAGAGAAGCTTGACCAGATGGTAAACATACACACGAAAACTATACCCCATCATTTCATACAATGATGAATACTGTGAGAAAATCAGCAAGAGATGATGTCATAGAGAGTGAGATAAATGGCTACTAACTTAATTGGGAAAGGAAGAGTCTGGAGAGCTGGAATGCCAAATGTGGAAATGAGGAAAAGCCTACTTCCTGGCAGAGGGAGAACATAGGTGTTATTTGCTACTAAAACCAGCTACCTCTCCTTTCTGTATCCCCCATGGCCAGAGTTGTCATTAGGTGAGCAGCTAGGAACCATTGACATGCCATGGTTAGTGTGGGGGATCATTACCCAGCTCTTTATCTCACCATGGTTATTTTTAAGGATACTCAGCAAATTATCTAAAGACCAAAATATTTGAAACATAGAAGCTCACAGACAGTCCCCCTAGATGAAGACAAGACAGCAACCAACAGCCTCCCTCATCTAATACATCCCCCTGGCCCCAACCAGGCAGGTCAGACTCCAGACACACATGTCCTGTCATCAATTGACTTCAGGAAGTTTTTTGAAATTGTTGCCCAATCTGCAAGGACAGGAAGTAGAGGAAATGGAAAGGGGAAAGAGGGAGGAAGTTCTGTGCTTTGGTAGTTGTCGGAAATCATGGAAAACACTACTGATATGTTTGTTCAGTCCAGACACCCAAACGTCTGCTGGATGGGAGGGGGATAAAGGTTGTTATCTTGTGGAAATGGAGCATATCACTAAGTTGGGATGTACGTCTTGACTTGATGGGAAGAATGTAGTCTAAGCTGTGCTTTGCAAGTATCCACTGTTAGTTTTCCAATGTGCACTAGACAGTCTCATGTGGGTTTGGCTCTCTTTGTTTGTATTATGACTTCTACACATACATGATAAGTTGCTATTTGATGTTGTTTTCCAGCCGGGAAGGCATTCCCAGCTTGAAATTCTCCCTGGTCTTCATCTGACAGATGTGTCCTCACCTTTCTGACACAATCTTCTTGGAGAGGCCGTCCCTGGCCTCACTTGGCTGGACACTGTACAAAGAACAGCTACTCAAATCTTTTTTATCACTAACACTCAGCTAGTAACTCGCCAAAAGCACCTGGCACATTCGAGATGCTCATAATTGAGTGAATGTATGAGAATCTACAAACCAAGTCTGGCATGTCCACATTCTTCTATGCAAAGAGCCTGAATCTCTTGAAGTTGAGTTTTGCTCAGAGGATCAAACAGTAGGTGTCAGTAGGGATTCTAAGTAAGCATTTTTGATGCTTGGCTTTTTAAAACTTTTTACTAACACTATACAGAAGGCCACCCACTCCCTGTTAAGAGAGACCAGGGGCATCAATGTAGCCCAACAGGGTGGGCGCATGAAAGCAACCACCACTTAAAAGCTAAGATCTCAGAAACACCACCACAAAGAAGAAACAATTGTCCAAGATCCATTCAGGGTGATGAAGGTTGAAAAATTCCTACATATCTCTAGAGCCCACTCATTGTAATCATCACTATCATTATTTCATCATTAGTTACTATTGTTTTAGACAGGCGTTTGCTATAGAGCCTGGCTAGTCTGAAAGTCACAATACCCCTCCCTCAGAAATGTTGGAATTACGGACACACAAAGCCTGGACCTCACTGGTGATAATTGTGGTAGCTGAAATCATGTGCTTTAAGGACAGAGCTCTGGGTTATAACCCCACCCTAAATACGTCCTCATTATGTAATTCACTAATCTGTGTAATTTACTAATGTATGTGCCTATTTTTCTCATCCTCAGCATGCATGCATCACAGTGCTAATTCCCTACACCTTCTCTTCTAGGAACACAAGATAAATTCTCAATAAATAAATGTTGGGTAAACACTGAAAGAACCTATTAGCATCTCTTCTGGGAAAAGAGTCTCTGCTACTGGTATGGTGACCAAGGTGGGAAATGGTTGAGAAGATATTCTCGAGGTTTTTGGGACTCTTAACTACATCACTGCTCTTTATACGAAAACATCTTCAATGACAGTGATTATAATGTCCTAGCTACAACCTAGAGTCCCACCCATTGCCAGCTTCACTTCACTGTGTACCCTTGGATGGCTATATTTTTAAGTAGTGGCATTTTTCCCAACCTTTTCAGCATCAGCATCCCTAGTATGAAACCTGAAGATGCTCTGTGTCCAGCAAAAATGGGAAATGCATGCTTTCCGTAAGCACTTGGTTTAAAGAACCATGAGCTTTCAAAAGAAAGGGTACAAACTTAAAAATGAAATAAATTGCATTCTACTATAGATTCCCATTGACTGAAAGTTGCTATGAGCATACGTACTTCATCAGATGTTATCTGGGGTGAAAACAGTTTTCTGGTTTTATAGATATTTTTATGACACCTGAGTGGCAAAACAAATTTAAAAAATAACTAAACTGGGATGTTGGGTCAGAAAAGGGGAAATTTCAAGGGAAATAAAAAGATATATCTTTTTGGAGAAGGGATAAGTGGGTTTAGTGTGAGTCAAGTGAATAGATAAGTATAATCGTTTAGAAATACCAGAAGAAAGCAAAAGGCTGTACAAACTGTGCTCCCTGAAATTTTAAAACACCTAAGAGCCCTCACATAAGAGCCCTCCACAGGTGGTGTGGGAGCTGGAGAGCGCACAGCATCATAGGAGGTGCTCAGCCCCCTCTCAGGCTCTTTGGGAAGCTGTCCATTGTGTAGCAAAGTTGGCTTGTGAGAGCTCATGGTTTAGTTGCACCTTGAAAGCCCATATTGTGTGCCTGTGTCATAGAATTCCATCCTTCCAGATTTAGGCCCTTTTTAATCTCCCAATGGTCAAGGGTTCTGTGCTTATTCACATATTCAGTGCTGGTGTTTATATGACAGTGGAAAGCCAGCGTGATCAAGAGCCTTCTTCACATGCTTATGATATCTCTCACAAAGATTAACTGCTGCAACTCATTAACACTTTTGCTCATCGAAAACAAGACAGCTCACCGGGATATCAGAATTAAGGAAAATCAGACCTTTTGGAACAAGAACACAACTCTCTAGTAGCAAAGGTTACCCCAGAAGGAGAATCTACTGGCCTCATGCTAAAGGCTGATGAGTTTACCGAAAGAAACACTATCTCTCTGACCCCTGACTGTTCTTACTATCTTTTGGAGCAGGAAAACTCATTTCTTGCCAGCCTGCCTGCTCACCCAAATAGAGTGGCTGGCTGCCCCAGATCCTCTCAGCTCTGTTAATTCAGGCCAGAAAGAATAATTTAGGGACTGACAGCAACTAAACAGCTTGGCTGGCCTGCATGCAGGGTGTGCAACTCCAAAACAATTCTCCAAGGGAAGGGAGGAGGCAGAGAAAAGGGAGATAAATTAGTCAACTGGTGTTTCTGCAGGACCCGCCTCTGCACATCTCTCCTCATCCTCTCTTCCTTATCATCCGCAGCCCATCAATCCCATCAATCCTAGCATTCTGATCTGCGTTGGGTGCTTACTGTATGCTAAGTGTGTCTCTGAGGAATTGACCAGCATTATCTCCGTTACTCGCCACAACAGTCTGTAATTCTAATTCATTAATTTTTCAGACAGAAGTACCATTTGGCCAGCATTAGAGTCTGTACACAGTAAACTCTATTTAAACAGACAAACTGATTGCTAAGTCAGGGCCGTTGCCACTGTCCTAGGTAAAGAAGGAAGAAAGAACATGAGAAGATACGTTGAGAGTTTAGCATAATTTTAAAAATTCATTTGTTTTTAAATGCAGTTAAGCTATCAACACCCAGTATCTATCTAATGCTCTCTCCCCATCCCAGGCTGTATTCTCCACGAGGCAGGGCTGTTCTTCCTGATTCTTAGCTCCAAATTCCTGGCTAGTGATACTTAGCCAATGGTTGCTGAATAAAGAAACAGAGTAGAGGACAAGTCAAGTTATTTTTGTCATAAGCTCAGCAGAAAGTGTATTAAAAGTGAGAGCAGGCAGCTCAGCTCCTCTGGTTCCTTGGGTGTTGCCATTGAGTCTGTGATACCCCCTGCCCTTCGATGACGCCAGTTGCTTACTCAACACTACAGTTCTTCAGTTGGTCCTGGTGCCATGTGTTCTCTAAGCTTCTACTTTTCCCCGTTCCAGCCCTGCTGCCATTGTGACCACTGCAGAGTCTCTCTCTAGTTGTCTCCTCCATTTCTTCCTGGCTTGAAGCACAAATTTCCTGTGCTACACCCTGATATCTGGCCCTGAAGGTGTCTGTTTGTTGTTCTTCAGAGAAAAAACATCGTTAGCAAGGTTTTGATGGCCAGGGAGAGTGACAGATGCTAGTTCTCTGGGGAGAATCTGGTGCTCCATGACCTTGACTGCAACAGGCTTTCAATAAATAAACAGGTAAGGTCAAGAGTCCTGTGCATGTGCTATATCTGAATTGTGTGCTCTAAGCACAGATGACAGAAGCCCGGGATCTCTGGTTTCCTTTACTGTCTTACAGGCATAAGAATCACTTCCATATATCTCTGAAAGATTACAGTCACCTTTTTGACCAACACCACAGGCACAGAAAGAGCTGCCCATGAGAATAAGAGAGGGACCCTTCATTCTCATGGGCTTTTCAGATCACTGGGAAGGACTAGGATCACTGTGCCCTGTGACAGGCAGGCAGGTCTGGGACCTTCTCATCCATTCTGTCATCTGACCTGTGAAAAGTCCTGCAAGGCAGGTGCTATTGATTCATCTTTTACAGTTGAAGGTCTGGACCTGTCCCCAAACTAGCAAAGTGACCACAGCCCTGCTTTTTCCTAAGCCACATACAAAGTTTGTTGTTGGGAATACTGAAGATGTGGCCATCAGTGTCCCCAAAATGTTTTCTACTTTTTGCTCTCATTTGTCTTGGGCTATAGGTGAACTGAGCCTTTTTAGTCATGAAAGGCTTTGGCTCAGGACGGACATGAACTTCACCCTCCTTTTTAGTCACTGAATAACCATGGCCATATACCAATAACTACTTTTCCACATTTTAAAGGAACTCATGGGAACCAGAATTGGCCATTTCAATGAATTTTACATATTTCTGAGCTAAGTCCTTTCTGGGGTTTGGTATTCAATTTTGAGCCAAAAGATGAATTTAGCCCAGTGTTCTCAGTGATGACCTCATGTACTAAAACTACTGATGTCCAAACTCCACCCCAAAAGAATGATTTAGACATTTTGGGGATGGGTTTTAAGTTCTTCAGGTGACAGCAGCAGGGACCATGGCTAAAATGCTTCTCTAGCCAATAGTATGACTTTGTCAAATAACAAACTACATGTTCAAATTTCTTGAATGTTCAAGGCAATCTTACATTTTTGAAAGTCTCCAAATATTGGCTCTTAAAACCCCTGAGTATTAAGGCAGTGGTAACCTTCAGAACAAAGGCCAGCAGCCAGCATAAAAGACAGAGGGGAATTGTGGAAAAACCAGATGCCCTGGCAGAAGGCCTGGGTGGGGCAGAGTGGGCAAGAGTAGGGGGCAGGAGAAATATTAGGAAAATAGAAATTTTAATAACCTTTACCATCGAGGCTCCTGACCGGTCTCTGAATTGTGTCTAACTTATTGCCAGTCCTGAGAGCAAAAACAGATGAGGAGAGGAAGCCCTGTACTGGCATCTAGCTGCTTCTCATTCCTCAGGCTTAGTAACAGAAAGGAAGCCTCAGCCCCTCCCCTCCATCTGACTAAAGGCCCCCAATAGGCTCCCTTTGAACACCAGGGGGAGCGCAACGGGGCTTGATTGTTTATCGGGCCTTTCTATAAAGCATGGAGAAGAATAAACTCTTGCTTATTGCTTAGGGCTCTTGAATATGCTCAGAGGCTCTTCGTTATCTTCCTAGTAAAAGTCAGCAGTCTGTGTGACTCATTTAAGAGTAATGTTCTTTAAAAGTAACAGGTGGATTATATTCCATCACTTTATGGTTTAAAATGGCAACATGCACAAAAGTTCAAAACAACAACAACAACTGCTACTACTACTATTACTACTACTAAAAAAATAAAAATTTGGTTCCTCTTTCCCCCTCTTTCTCTCCTCCCTCTTCTCTCTCTCTCTCTCTTTCTCTCTCTCTCTCTCTCTCTCTCTCTCTCTCTCTCTCTCTCTCTCCCTTTTTGCATTACTAGGGATCAAACCCAGGGCCCACCACATGCTAAACAATTGCTGTACCACAGAACTCCACCTCCACCCAATTTCCTAGATTTGGATGAAATCACACTTAGTAGCTACATCGTACCTTGGTGTTCTTGTTCATATACTGGGGAGAGTCACAACAACACAGCCTGCCACATCCAGGGACGGTTGAAGAGTTAACAGGAAAAGCTGGATATACAGCAACAGTCAGTGAGTTTAGCCATTCGACTCCTCTAGAGCCTATCAGAAAAATGTACTTGAAAGTTGCACTCTTCTGTACTCCAGTCATTCCAAATACTTATTATTACAATCCACCACATGTCTCAAATTGTAGAAATGATACAGCCATTGTAGTGTGCTCCAAGAAGAGACTACAAGGCAAAGTTGCTGGACTTAATTGTAGCGGTCTGCCATAAGAATACACTGAGAATGGTGAACCTCACACCTCTGTGAGATAAAATGATGTGCCCCTCAATGTCTGAGCTCCAAGTATACTTGTACTCTGAAGAAGAAAGGCTGGGATTAGAAACAAAGACATTATGTAATTTGCAGGCAAATAGGTGGCATTAGAAAATATTTTGAATGGGGTAACCCAGACCCAGAAAGACATCCATGGTATGTACTCACTTATAAGTGGATGTTAGCCATGAAGTACAGATACCCTTGCTACAATCCACAGCCCCAAAGAAGCTAAGTAACAAGGAGGGCCCAAAGGAGGATGCTTCAATCTCACTCAGAAGGGAAAATAAAATAAACATCAGGGGTGGGTGGAGAGAGGGAACTGGGTAGAAGAGGGAGTGGGGAGAGTAATGGAGGTGGAAATCAGGTGTGGGGAGGGGGTTGAGAAGGCTGGGAAAGAGAGTGGAAATCAGTGGAGAGCATCTTTAGGATGAGACCTGGGATGGGGAAGCTCTCGAGAGTCTTGGATAAGACCCTAGCTGAGACTCCTAGCAGCAGGGTATATAGAGACTGGTTTGGCCACCTCATATAGCTGGACGGGACTTCCAGTGGAAGAAGAGGGAAATCAACCCACCCACAAAACCTTTTACTCCAAATTTGCCCTGTCTACAAGATGTGCAGGGATAAAGGTGGACCAGAGATGAAGGGAACAGCCAACCATTGACTGGCCCAACTTGAGACCCGTCCCATGGGAGAGAACCAACCCCTGACACTGTTAATGATACTCTGCTATGCTTGCAGACAGGAGCCTAGCACAACTGTCTCCTGAGAGGATTCATCCAGCAGCTGATGGAAACAGATCCAGAGACCTACAGCCAAACAATAGGCAGAGCTTGGAGAGTCTTGTGGCAAAGTGGGGAGAAAGATTGAGGAAGCTGGAGGAATTGAAGACACCACAAGATGAGTTACAGAGTAAACTAACTTGGGCCCATGGAGGCTCACAGAGACTGAAACACCAACCAAAGAGCATGCATGAGCTGGATCTAGGCCTCTTACACATATGTAGCAAATATAGCATGGTCTCCATATGGGTCCCCTAACAAGTGGAACAGGTAGAGGGGGCTATCTCTGACCCTGTTGCCTGGCATTGGATCATTGGATCACATTGGACCGCCTTTTCTGGCCTCGGTGGGAGAGGATGCACCTAATCCTGCTTTGACTTGATGTCCCAGGGTGGAATGGTACCCTAGGGGGGCTCCTCTTCCTAGAGGAGAAGGGATATGAAGGGAGGGGGGTGTGAGGTTGGGACTGGGAGGAGAGGAGGAAAGCTTCGATCAGGACATTAAAAATTAAGGGGAATAAGAAAGAAGGAGGAGGAAGATGGGAAGGAGGGGGGAGAGGAAGAGGAGGGGGAGGAGGAGGGGAGGAGGGAGAAAAGGAAGAGGAGGAGGGGGAAGAGAAGGAGGAAGTGGAAGAGGAAGAGGTGGTGGAAGAGGAGGAGGAGGAAGAGGAGGAGGAGGAGGAAGAGGAGGAAGAGGAGGAGGAGAAAGACTGGAATCTGTTGTCTTCCTCACAACCTGTTCCCAGAAGGCTTAGGAAAGTAGGTGAAAGGACCCAAGGTGCTTTAGAACGACTTACATTCTGCTAGAGATTTACAATAGCCCCATAGACCAATAATAGGTATTTGCTAAAATAAATGTGCTTTCATGATTTCACAATTTTTAACTGAGGTAGATTAACCACTAAAATAGTGAGTCATTTTAATAAAACCAACAGGCAGTGAGGAAGACGTGAGCTGGTCCTCTCCACGAGAAGACCAATGGCATAGTTTCATGGAGGGACACCCATGGAGTAAACACTGCTGAACCAGGCATTCCTGAAGATGAGGGAGGACTCTGATCACACTTTTTTTTCCATGCTAGTACACATAACTTTTTTCCCCTGTGGATCGTCAGTAAGGCCAGGCAGTTGCCTTGGCTGTATGGAATTCAACAAAGAGAAATGCATGACCAGTGGCCACACACTCACATCTGGCTGAGGTTTCAGCTGACTGAACTTTGGGATTTTTTTAACTCCAGCCACTAACAAGGATCTCCTTCGTTTTTGACTATATAAGTCAACTGTGAGAGCCTCCGGTAGGGTCCCTTTATTTTTTAGTCCCCTTTGAGCTTACTGAGCACTGAGAGTGCAGAAAGGAGGCTGGTGTTCTTGCCCTTTGTGCTTTTTGTAGTTAGAGGCACAAGCTTCTAGCAAGAAATGGGGATGGGGGGGGGCACTCAGCTTATAAACCAGAGTATATGTTGTTTTCGTTTTCTGCATGTGTGGGATCATGGACCAATGCATCTAGTAGAGTTGCACAGTGGTCAAAGCAAAGCCTCAACCTGGCATCACTCCAGCTTTGTACATGTTTGCCAGGCAACTCGGGCTTCCCTCTCAAGCCTCATTTCCTCCTCTGTAAAATGGGATAATGATAGCCTGGACCTTCTGATGTAGTCATGGGAATTCAATGAAAAAGTGCTTATAAAATCTATTGTCCCACACTATGCTACTTTCTTGAGTCTTCACAGGGATCTGATGAGGTGGATGCTATTGGGCCACATCAGTTGATAGAGAGGCAAAGCTGGGATCATGTAAATGCCCCTACAGTCTCACTGACCCGTGTGACATTATCTCCAGAAGCCAGGGGTGCAGCGAATCTGAGCTGACCCTTTTGTTTATAGAGTCGTGCCTTGGTTAGGTTTCTATTGCTGTGATAAAACACCATGACCGAAAGCTACTTGGGAAGGAAAATGTTTATTTCAGTTTATAGTTCCATGTCATAGTCCATCATTGAAAGAACATAAGGAAAGGCAGAAACCTAGATGGAGGCAGGAACTAAAGCAGAGGCCATGGATGGGTGCTGCGTACTGACTTGTTCCTCCTGCCTAGCACAACAGCCTTCCCTAAACATCCCAGGACCAACTGCCCAGGGGAAGCACCACTAACAATGGGCTGCGCCCTCCTACATCAATCTCTAATTAAGAAAATCTCCTCCAGCATGCCTCCAGGCCAGTCCTGTGGAGCCTTTCTTTTCAGTTGTGTCTCCCTCTTCTCAGACTACTCTAGCTTGTGTCAAGTTGACAAAAACAAACAAATAAAAAAAAAATCAACCAGGGAAGAGAGAAACACAATTAATAGAGTTTCAGGTAACTAAGCCTAACTGACTTAAAGTAAACTTGCGGGTTAGCAGAGGTATGATTTTAAAAAATCCAAAAGACCAGAACAATTCTTTACACTTTACCCAATACTTTTCCCAGCCTTGGCTCTCAATTCTAGCCAGGAAGCTCAAAAAGCATATTAAGAAAAATGCCTTGTTTCAGCCCTAAAATAACTGGAATGTTAGCTGGGGTAAGGCAGAAGTGGTAGGTCAAAGGACACACACAGACCCTCATTTGCTACAAAGCCTGTTAGTTTCCTATGCAAAACCGTTGATTTAAAAAATGATATTGAATTCATCCATTTCTAGCCATGAAACTTATAATTTATTAATCATTTATCAAATATCTGCTATTAAATCCCAATAGGTTGTAGCCCAGCCAAGTAAACACCGTCTTTCCAAAGCTTAGACAGAAACTAGTTCAGAAATTTTCAATTTTTCCTGCCTGCTTCTGATTTCCATCCCAGACAGACACGTTCAAAATTAGAAATCTTAGGTCTCAAACTCAGGACAAATGGCTGACTGATGTGCCTATTTAACATATCAAAGTGGACTTTGGCTGCCAGGTTCTCCCATCATTCCTCAGTCCCTACCTGTAACAGGGGTATGGCTGGCCTAACCTATCCCTTATCCTAAACTTCACCAGCCCAGAGGCTGGACTGCCCTTCCCCCAACTGCCCTTCCCTATATTATCCATTCCTTTTGGTTATCTGGCATAATTTTTGGTCTACCCTTTACTCTCCTGGTCTCTTGGTCAGTGGCTCTTCTTCCCTCTCCCCTCCCCATCTCCTGAATGGCTCAGCTCAGGGCCATGTTCGACCCAGACTCTCCCAGAGGTCCCTGCCTCTGGCTATGTTCTCCCTTTTATCTGTAATAAGCCTTCTCCTCCGCTATACCTAGGGGCAGTCAGGTCCTTTCTTTTCTCCT
Source organism: Rhynchomys soricoides (assembly GCA_019843965.1). Lineage (NCBI taxonomy): Eukaryota > Metazoa > Chordata > Mammalia > Rodentia > Muridae > Rhynchomys > Rhynchomys soricoides. The sequence continues at coordinate 8,032 of JADRCH010000087.1, read as the reverse complement.
TTGTTCCTTCAGGAAAATAAAATTAAAATTAAAATTTTAAATTAAATCTTTAAATGGACTTAAGAATTCACAGACTAGAATGTGGAATACATTTCTTCAATTATTTAACCTGCCTAAGTGTTAATTTGCATTTACCTTCACATTTTTCTTCATGCGAATTTAAATCTATATGGTCTGGATTAAATGCCCACAGAGGGCAGCATGTCGTATCCAGGATCACTCCTAATAGTGATGACTGGCCCTGCTGTCACTGTCATCTCTCTCATTCTTATGGTACTGGTATTCCCATGTTCTCATCTTAGAGATATATACTTTTTGAACCATATGTGTGATCGTTGGGGTGGGAGTGGGTACAATTATGTGTATGTGTGTGAGTGTGCATGCATGCCAGAATGCCCTTGTAGAGGTCAGGGGACAATTTTAAGGAGTTGGACCAAAGTTAGTTGGCCTGCATGCTTCTGGGTGATTCCTTTGTCTTCATCTCCTCTCTCCCCTTAGGAATGCTGGGATCACAGAGGCATGCTGTTACATCTTGGTCTTTAGATGGACTCTGGGACTGGAGCTTGGGTCTACAGGCTTGCACAGTGAGCCCTCTTACTTGCTGAGCCATCTCCTTGGAGCTGATCTTGCAAAGTTGTAAGGTAAACACCAGCAACATAATCTTTTGTCTAGTTATGAATATTGATTCCTCATATATTTCTGATACATTATTCAATTCAAATTCAAAAGTCCTCTCATAAGCCCATAACAACTAAGGTGCTGACATAGAGTTTTGTTGTCCTGTTATTAGGTAATTTATGACACTTCCACATGCAGAGACTTCTCTGTAACAGAGCCAGTGGCAAGGGAAACAAATTGAAGCAAAGTTCCTTCTCCAGATGTGTTCTCACTTGCATTAGTCTGTGCTCAGAAACAAACACTCCATAGAATCTGCTTCTTTCAGATTCTAAAAATAAGTTGATTTGTAAGCGACTTTGCTGTAATACACACAGTGAGTCAGACAGAGAAGTAACAGCCATTTATAGAACGTGAACTGCACACTGGACTGGGGACAAGCACTTAACCCTCACTAACGGAAATGTGGCCTTTCAGATGGTGGAGGGTTGATCTGTGAGTCTTATTTCTAAAAGGAATCTTATTATAACTCTGGCTAAAATTATTGGACTATGTCCAGAGTTTATCACATGGTCAAATCCTTTGATAAAGAGAAGATTGTCTCGAGAGTGTACGTGTTCACGTCTATGGTCTATGTGTGCATTGTCACATACATATTCTATACTGGGGAGGGTATTTTTTGTTTTTGGTTGGCTGGTTTGGCTTTTGTCAACTTGACACAAGCTAGAGTCATCTGAGAGGAAGAAACTTCAACTAACAAAATGCCTCCGTGAGATAAGGTTGTAGGCTAGCCTTTTAGGCATTTTCTTAACTAGTGATGGATGCACCAGGGCCCAGCCCATGGTGTGTGGTACCACCTCTAGACTGATGGATTTTATAAGAGAGCAAACTGAGCATGCCAGTAAGCAGCACTCCTTCATGGCCTCCATATCAGTCCTGTCTTCTAGGTCTTTTCCTCTTTGAGTTTCTGCCCTGTCTGCAATGATGGACTACAATGTGGAAGTGTAAGCCAAATAAACCCTTTCTTCCCCAACTTGCTTTTGGTCATGGTCTTTTATCACAATAATGATAACCCTAACTAAGAATAAACAAACAAACATTCTGTGAAGTCAACCTCTAGATTTGCATGTTCTGTGTGAAGCTGGAACCACACCTGGATGGCAGAGGGTGTCATCATACTACATGTGCATTTCCATAGCAAGTTTGTGTATTAAGACATATATATATATATATATATATATATATATATATATATCTTAAACATATATATCTTTTTGTAGTGCTATATATGCATTGACCCTAAAGACCCATCTCATTCCCTACATGTTCTGACAAGGAAGTAAATGACATTTTTCTAGGTATTAGACAGTGACTTAGGATCGCTTTACAAGAACACAAATACGTCATTTAATATCAGTCCCTCTTACCTTCTTCTCCTATAAAATGGAAATAACTGCAGACCTTGCTACAAGAAGCCGAGGACAGTATGAAGCAATGCCGCATGTGTGAACTACCCAGGACTCATAATAAAACTGTTAGGAATGTCACTACTATTCTTTTCGCCCTGGCAGCTATAGTATGCTGCAGTTTCCTCTTTGCTCTTTTGTAGGACTTTGGATTTCATTGCAATTCTAGCATGTGCCTTCATAGTCCTGTAAATAGTTGCCTTAGAGGGCAAGTCTGGTGGCTACATGTTGACAAAGTTGCCTTGCATGGCTGATGGAATGAATATTTTGAAGGGCATAAATGACTGGAGATGGAGAGGTGGGAGAGGAGGAGGAAGAAGAGGAAGAGGAGGAGGAGGAGGAGGAGACACAATAAAGCATTTTGTAAAAAGGGATTCTCCCCTTCTTTCACGCGATCTTCCTTTACAAACATGTCAGCTGTTACCTGCACAAGGATCTCAAACCTGGTACACTTGGAAGCAATGCACTACCAGAACTATGACTTCATTTCAGTGTTACTTGTTGACCATCTCCACTAAGGTAATAAGATCTTCTTGGTGTTAGTATAATTCAAACCCACTTGAGATTTCCTAATCATCTATTGGCTAACAAACTGGTTGTAAGTATTAGGAAATTCTACCCTGGGACTTGGGGACATCTTTTATTTGGATTATAGGAACTTCTTGAATTAAATCAATAAATCAGTCAGTTGTGTTTCTTTTCATCTCAGGAGACATCTTGGGCTTACTACATGAACTCACCATTGGAATGCACATGTGGTATGATGACACCACTCTGCTGCCCAGGTGTGGTTCCAGGGTCACATAGAACACTCAAATCTAGAGGTTGACTTCACAGTCCAGCGTAGACACATTGTGTTACTCAAGGGGGTGAGATCATGTGCTGGCATGAATTTATCAGTCTTTTAAATGAATGAAATTGAATTCAATCTACTGACCTTGGTCCAGAGGCTAGAGATACAGGCAGCATGAAACAAAACAAGTCAAATTAGACAGGAGAAAACCACAGTGTGGGGGATTGCTTTGTTCAGAAGGTGACACTACAGAATTTAGTCTGTGAAGATCTTGTCACGTGAGAATCTACAAATAACTATGACCTAAACACGAGGAGGAGTGACAGCCCATCTAGGAACAAATGGACACATTCCATTGTGGTTGTATAGTGCTTAAAATCTATTTTTGGACACAGGAATACTGTAAATGTTTTCCCTTCTTCATAGCTATCAGAACCCCAACTTTCTGGCTCTCGGTAGCTTTCAACAACTCTACATGCCAATTTTATTTTTTGCAACAACCTTAACCGGTAAACATTATTCTACCAGAGACATGAGATCCTCTGTAACACTCTGAGTCCCCAAGACCAGCCAAGATTCACTTGGCCCTTGTGACTGATTCTAAGCTGGGTATCATTAAAGCCACTCAGTTCTGAGATCCCATGGGAAATGCTACCCATATTAGGCAAGTGGAAATGTCTACATCATACTGAATGATTTTTGGAGGTAGAAACTTAACACAACTCTTTGAATTAGAATTCATTTCCAAATTTGGGCTTGGGCTTTAAGGTGAAAATCTTTTGGGGACTTCTCGTGGACTTGTGAAATGTCAGTGCCAATAAACATTGCTGCATTCTTCAGTGCCAGCGGGACCACAGACCTTCCTTTTTCTCATTAGATTCTCTCCTGAAAACAGCACTTGTATGGTGGAAGTCATGGCAATCAGTGTAGACAACATTTACTCCAAAGCTGGATTGGCTAATCATTAAATTCAGGAATTTGCAGTAGCCTTCCCCTTAACCAATAAGAGTCACTGATGCTAATTAGAAAGTAAAAATGGGAGGAGCTTTGGACAGGTGTGGAAAGAAAAGGGTATAGATGTTTGCTGAATATATGACAAGTCCAGATTGACATTTGTCTCAAAAGTGTCTTCCGAGCTCCTTCAAACCTGAGAATCCACTCTGGAGAGAAAGGTGGTTTCTCCTTAGACACCAGCTCTGTGTGACAATCGTGGACTCTATAGTGATTTCTTTAGTGATAGAATTCCCTTGAAGTACTGTTAGACACTTCACCGAGTGGGACCAGGCAGAATTCACTCTTTAAGAAATAAACGGACTTCTTTATAAGCCAGTTTCCTCATAAAATGGCATGGCAACAACCTCAACATAAAAGACGCTGGCATACTCATGCTTTGGCATTTCTAAACATAGACTTTCTTTAATCCCACTACTGTAGCAGGAACTAAATCAGAGATATGGCCCTAGCTGGCCCACTGGAGAATTACCTTCTTTTTGTTGTACTGGGGCTGAATCTAGAGTTCGGCTGTGTTAGACCTGCACCACCAAGCTAGATCCCCAGTCCTAATAATTTTCAATTATTTTACCCATTGGTGTGTTCAGCTATACATTTGGCAGAAATAACCTAAATTTATTGTTTTAACTATATAATAATATAAATAAACTCAACAGTCCAAAATCTTCTACCAGGATCTACTTCTACTGAGCCGGATTTAGTTTAGGATGGAGGGTCCCTGGGGCTCTAAGCCTAGAGTTCACCGACACCATCCTGAACCTCATATTAGAAACCAACTGTTGGGGAATTCATCTTGTAACATATAGGATCCTGTTAGTAACAAATTTAAATGTGTTCTTTTGACCTACCAAATAATGTTTTTTCTTTCTATCCAATAATTTCTTACTGGTTAATCTGCTATTTAAGCCTTACCAATAGGTCGCTCAATGCTGCTTTAAACCCAAAGAGTTTTCATTTATCTTAAACACTGACCAGATCTGTGAGGATGATCTGAAGAACCATGAAGGCTCCTCCCCCCCCCCCCCCCCCCCCCCCCCC
>JADRCH010000086.1:10848336-10874780 GCA_019843965.1 Rhynchomys soricoides | reverse complement strand
CATGCTTCCCTCTATGAAGATAATAAACTAAACCTCTGAAAATCTAAGCTATCCCCAATTAAATGTTTTACTTTAAAAGAGTTGCCTTGGTCATGTATCTTTTCACAACAATAGAACACTGACCAGGACACTGGTGACTTGTTTACAATTTCAGGAAGTTAGCCCATGATCCCTACCATGGTGACAGAGTAATAGCAAGCAGGCAAGACAGTGGAGCAGTAGCCAAGAGCTTTACATCCTGATCCACAAGCAGCAGTCAGAGAAAGCAAGAATGTGTCTGAAGTGGACCTTTGGAACCTCAAAGCCCATCCCAAGTGACACCTCCTCCAACATGGCCACACTTCTGAATCCTTCCCCAAAACAGTTTGACCAACTAAGGACCAAGCACTCAAATATAAGAGCCTATGGAGACCATTTTCATTCAAAGCACCACAGAAAGTAAAAAGAAAAGATAACACATTTAATGGTAGATATGTAACATTCTGTATAAAAAGACAAAAGAACACCATGAAACAAAGTTATAAGATAAATGACAGGTAAGAAATATTTAAAATTAATAGTAAACCAAAAAATGCTATTTGTAGTGTGGGAAATTATTTAAAACAATAGAAAATAACTAATTTTTAAATGGCCACCTACATGATTATAAAACTAAAAATATAGGATACACAGTAAGGTTCATTCTCCTTGTTACCTAAAAGTGAAAACTATTTTTTTTTATTTTTACCATTCAGAATGACCAGAGATAAGCATTTGGCATCAGCAAGGCTATGAGCTAGGAGCCTCCTGACCTGCCCAAGGAAGATACTTGGGTGCCATATCTTCCTCTTAAAATTTGGCAGCCTGTAAAACAATTTCAAATATGGACCACTGTTGAATCTACACTATAACACAGTTCCCAAGTGTGCCAGCATGCATGTATAGGCATGTTTCTCAGCAGAATTACTTCCAGCAGAACTGACAACAATACATAGGCACAAACCAGGCACTGTTTAAAACTGCTACATCCATACAGACTCATGGAGAAAACTAAGACATATTTGAAGGGGACAAATGTGTCACACTATATTTTGTTTGCATTGTATTTCACTCATACCATATGTTTAAACATTCTTCTCTATTAAAGCTGTATAGTATCCATACATTTTAGGAAAAGGTATATATAGACACCTCTAAAAAGGTCAACTACAGTGCAAAGGCACTGCGTGGTGGTGACTCAATTGTCCTTCCAGTCTCCTTCGTAGGTAGAAAGATTAAAAATTCAGCCGAGCAGTGGTGGCGCACGCCTTTAATCCCAGCACTTGGGAGGCAGAGGCAGGTGGGTTTCTGAGTTCAAGGCCAGCCTGGTCTACAGAGTGCGTTCCAGGACAGCCAGGGCTACACAGAGAAACCCTGTCTCAAAAATAAATAAATAAATAAAAATAAAATAAAATAAAAATTCAAAACCTATGAGGATCCTGAATACCATTAACCTATCACATGAAAAGCACTTGAAAAAAGATGGAGCTAAGCAGAGGCAACTTTCTGGCCTGTACCAGTTGCTTACTTCAGCCAATGAAGAGTATAGAAACAGCTTTTCTTTTCAACACCTAGTTCCTGATGTTGACATGCTGCTGTTAGTGGTGGCATCAGTGAACTTTTGCTTCTGGCTTTCTGACTTCTGGTACATAAGTGTACTTTCCAGCTTCCTGGGTGCTGAGGTCCTTTCAGCAGTGAGCAGGTTTGCAACAGAAACTTCCTGAACTTGTCACATTTACAATGATTTGGTGAACTCCCCTCTCTGTGTGTAGTGGGTCATTTCCAGATCATTTTGGAATCTCAGTCTAATCCTGCCTCTCTTTCAACAACTCCATGAGCACATACATTCCTACACTATGTATCTTAGTGTTTGGAATGCCTATAGATGCTTCTGGTTCTTCCACTAAATCCTAATGGGTAAGAATGATGGGCAGGTGCTGAAGCCCAGGGAGCTGAAGTTCTCATAAAATGTTTAAACCAAAGCCAGCCCACAAGCAATGAGGGTAACACATGGTTGCTTCAGGTCTACCAAACACACACATAATAAAACCTTGTTGTCTTTTCTCAATGCCTCATGATTTGGCAAACCATTTACAACCCTGCCAGTAACAATGTCTTTAAAGGTAACTGGGCTTCAGAATATCCAGAGCTCATTGTGTTTACAGGCTTGGAAGGAGTGGTAGCCAAGTGAATTATTTGATCCACTTTGTTGACAAAAACAAACTGCTATTTAAAGAATTTTTTCTGGTTTCAATATAATAGAGTTCCCTGATTTTGCTAGTGTATTGGTTATTTTTCTCTACACTGTGATCAAATACCTAGCAGAGAGAACTTGCAAAGGGAGGGTATTTGGGTTCATCATTCAAGGAACATCTTTTCATCATGGTGGGGAAGGCATAGTAACTAAGGAGTTCATGACAATGTGGCTAGTGACATTTCTGTGATGGAAAGGAAGCAAAGAGCTTGCGCCATGGCTACGGCCACTCTATAGCCCATGAAGTTCTATCTACAGGTGATGACCCATCTCCTCTAGCCATGCCTCCCTCCCCAAGGACTTGACAAGCCAACGAGGCAACACTGCACCAGCAGCTGAGGAATATATTCAAATGCATGTCTCATTCTTTGTTCAAGCAGTAAGAACTGTTGATCACAGGATTCATTTAAAAAATTCAAAATAATGAAATTTTCTCTATTTACATATAAGTTGAATATAAAGCAATGTCTTTGAAGAAATAAGATCCCTGTTATAGCGTTACATTCTTTGGTTTGGTTTAATTTTAACCCTGGTGACCTATGACTGCTTAGAGAACAACACTTCATAGGAAGGCACTTGGTGTGTTAAGGGGCCTAAGACAGTCATGTTGCAAGATATTTGATCACACTGTGAACCCTGTAATTGTGTTATTTACTGAAAAAAAAAATATGTTTCTAGTTGTGGTGCAGTTGCACCCTTAGCTCATACCTTTAATTCCTCTGACCTGAATACAGCCACATCCTTAGTGCACACCTTTAATTCCAAGCAGCAAAGGTAAAGTTAGTTTGTAGAAGGAAGCACCCATCTTTGAAAGTGTTATCTAGTTGAGTGGCAGACAAAGTGATGAATCAGAGAAGGATTTGACAGGATAGGATATTCTCAGCACTCGTGAGCGAGGAAAGGGGTGCTATAAGAGGGAGCAGTGTAGAGATAGAGAAGGAGGCAGTTTTACTGGGAGAGTTTTACAGAGACAGATTGAAGAGAGAACAAGCTAGACACAGGTAAAGACAGAACAAGCCAGAAAATGAGAAGGAGCCAGAAGATTAGAACAGATTGCCAAAGTTAGTTTGAGGCCAAGCAAAGCAATTCAATCAGAGCCCGAGAGAGAAGCCAGATTGAATCAGTCATCTTGGAGAGGAGTTTGAGCCAGAACAGCAGAGTTGAACCAGACAGGCAGAGCTCAAGAAGAACTAGGAAAAGTGAGCTTATTCCGCAATAGGTCTGAGGAGCTGAAAGCATTCTAAATTATGTTGTACGGAGGTTGGAAGCTTCCAGGACTAGGCCTAGGTTAGCTGATGGAAGCAGTAACCTTCTAAGATGGGAATTACTACAAGAGAATAAAAGTTACGTTTGGCACTCCAACATGTGGCAGGACCACACAGATAGAGAAATAATGCCAGCTGCGAGCAAACTGAGGAGCCATCAGATTTGAAAACACCCAGTGTGATTGGAGAAGAGAAAGTCCACCACCACTGAAGAAAGCTGAGGACATCTGACAGAAACATCACAGAAGACAAGAGATAGAGATATCTCCAGATCTGCCTGTTGGTCCCCTCAATTCATACTCCCCAGTCACTACAAGTGACAGTATGTTTGCTTTTAGCTCAATAAACAAGTCACAGGCATTTTTTTTCTAGAATAATCAATACCAGTTTGTGATGTTTGTAGATTTTGGAGAACACAGAAAATTTACCTGAAAATAGTGAGCTGTCTCACTGTTTCCTAGTTTTGTTTTTCCTGACTGGATACTAAGATATTTCAAATGTCATCTAAAGGGAAAGAACTCAGGCATGAGGGCATATTGACTTGTGTTCTTCCCACTAACATTAGCTGACCTGAAAAGTCAATATGTGTCCAAGCTTACTTAACAAGTCAATATAATTCATTTCAGTTTAGGTGTATATTTTTTTTAATGACTAGAAGCTTTTTTAAGAAATGAAAGCTACTGTCAGAGCATACTAACACGTGTGCTAAAAAGTAGTTTCTTTAGAAATTAAAAGTATCCTATATGATTATATTTTTCAAACTAATGGAAACAAATTTGAAATGACCCACTGTCTTTCTCCTTTTCATCTTGCCTGCCCTTATTTCCCTTTTAAGAAGCTATAATGTCTAGAAAGCTGTACAAACAATTAAGCTAAATCATTTTGTAAGCGGTTCTGTGAAATGCAAGGCTGATTTTTTTCTTAAAGTCCAAATGTGTAACTCAGACTACATGAGCATATAAGCATATTTTGCTTAAATTACATTTCCATCTGACAATATTAATTTCATCAAGGAAGCTTAGTATAAAATTAATTATAGCTATCATTTATATTATTTCATCTTCTCCTTCCATTGAAGCTTCAATGAGAATTCATCAACTGAAGGGCAGGATTCACATTCTAACAACAATAATAAAGAAAATAACCAAAACTGCCTTCCCCACCCCTACTCCTTCAGTTCCGTGACCAAAGACTTATCACTTTAATGTCATCTGAAATGTAATAATGTATTTAGAGGTTCAGAGGAAATGCCTCCAATGGAAATAATGAGGGCACATCTAGTCACATTCTCCTGCTGACAGAGGACATTTCTGTTTCAGTAACTTTGTTGAATAACCTCCAATGATGGTTTGAGAAACAAATCCCATGAAGGACCTGAATCAGGCTTTCAAGGGCAAGCTGTTGAATATGAAGACAAGGATACCACTTCGGTTCACTTGACAATCCCAGAACAGTAGCATCTATAAAGAAAAGAACTTCGTGTTTTACATTGCTTCTTCACACTTCACCTTCACATGAGTGTTCATAAGAACTTTTGTTCAAGAGAAGAAGCCACTGCTGGAAGCAACATCTGGGCAGACACTAGACAGACTCAGACAGCAAACAAAAACAAGATGGTAGCTGGAGAAGACAGAAGCTTTTCTGAGGTACACACAGCTATGGATCATTTCAAGGAAATCTATTTCAACATCTTCAACTTTTCTTGACACTTTTTCTAGAGCCTGACCTCCCCAAGACCTTCAGAAGTATACCCTGGTTCTCTTAACCCTCTCCTTTGGCAACTGCCCTGTACTTTGGGATTCTCCCTTCTAGAATCAAAGGCTTACCTTTCACCATGGTGAAATGAGCAGTGGAGCAAAAGCTTGCAGCATGCCATTACTTCCTAAGCACAGGTGTGTGTAAAGACTTTTTGATCACCATGTCCATTACATTCTACAATGGGAAGACAGAAGTGAAGGCCAATCTCTTTGGTCCTCATCTCTCATACCCTAATTAAAGCCACAAGATGCAGCAATTTGTGCTCAGGCTATGGGAGATCTGAGAAAACAATCGAGACAAAACCTGGGTGTCAATGCATTCTACCCAAATGGAAATAAACACATAGCAGGGTCTCAAGCCTTACTGTATGCATCTTAGAAGAGTATTTTTAAGAAAACTCCGATTTGATGCAAAGCCAACCTTGCTATAGTTTTTTGATTTTCAGCAATGATGATGTTTTGTTTTGGTAGTGGCAGTGATGGCAGTAGTGGTGGTGGTGGTGGTGTGTGTGTGCGCACGCATGTGTGTGACTGTGAGTGTGTGCATGTGTGTGTGTTGCTACATGTGCTCACATGCCATAGCACACATGTGGATAGATGACAATTTTCAGGAATCAAATTCTGTTCTTCCACTACATAGGCTCCGAAGATCAGACTCAGGTCTTCAAGCTTGGCAATCTTTGCTCTCTACACCATCTAAGCAGCCTGACATGTTCTTGATGAGTGCACAAAGATGGAAAATGGATTTGACACCCTAGAGGCCACCACTGTATCTTGATAAAAAATAAGAGCCAAAGATAACCACTCCTTTAGCATATTCTGCATATGGGTATATTGCCCTTGGGTTCTCAAAGGGTCCCTGGCAGAGCCAAGCTCCAGATGTCCAGAGTAGTCAGCTTAGGGATGGGTTTGGATTGGCTCTTCATGTCTCCTTTTCAAGCCTTCCTATCCTCTACTCCCATGTTTAGCAGTCATTTATCAGAATAGTTCTCTGAGCCCTGGGCTCAGGTTCTGCTCTCATGGAGGATACAAGCCATACTGCCTTTTGCAAGCTATTCTACATGACTCTAGAATGGACAAAATGTCCATGATTGCTTCTAGAGCAGCAGTTCTCAGCCTTCCTAATGCTGTTACCCTTTAATACAGATCCACAACCATAAAAATCATTTTCATTGCTACTTGATAGCTGTAATTTTATTACATAATGTAAATATCTGATATGCAGTATATCTGATATGGACGATATCTGATATGTGACCCCCAAAAGTGGTTAAGACCCACAGGTTAAGAACCACTAGCCTATAACATGACAGTTGACAGAATATCTTTGAATCAAAGAAATATAGGGTAATAGATTCACATTTTAAATTCTCCTATATTGTCATGAAAGCAGAAAAAAAAAACATTTTAACTAAAGTTTTCAAGACACTATTAAATGCTTTTGTGTAACAGTTTCCCCCAAGATTGAAACATTCCATCCTTCAGGAAAGTTCCTTTAGCAAGTAGGCAAACAACTCAAAATAGCTCCAGGAAGTCCCCAAAACTGATCAGACTCACTAGGCTCCTCCATGCCAGAGTAAGAAATAAAAGCTAAAAATCCCTCTCCCTTTTAGACCAGGAAGCCAAGCTAGAAAGAACACTCTCAGGCAAGCCAAGCTGCAATGAGCCCAGACCCAGATGTCTGGAAGAAGCAGAACCAGCTGAGCTGCCTAGAAGCAGTTAGACCAGAGTCACTTAGAAAGTCACTTAGACATTTTGAGCTGCAGGCTGTGCAGTGTGCTTCATGTTTCCAGCTTTATTAGTTGTGGCTCATGCTGGGATGAGTATTGGTGATACTGTGTGTTAAGTCTGCCCAAAGAAAGTTTTATCACACAACAGATATTGTAAGTATAGATTTCTGTTTCATTTGGATACAAATATTCCCATATGCCTGTATTAATCAATTCATTCTATGTTTATATATTTCATGAACTTTAGAGTTAGGATTCAGATAAAGAAGTTGTCCCGTGTATTCTACAATGAAGGATTAACTTAAACTCTTTGGTATACTCTTTAATTTAATGGGATTTTTATAAACCTTATATTAGTAATATTCATGCAGTTTTATACATGAACTTCCACAAAAGCAAAAGCCAAAACATTCTGTAATAGTCAGTGTTAAGATGCTCCTAGAGGGCACAGAGCAGCCAGGGATAGGATTCTTCCTGTTCCCAGTTGTGGCCCGGAGATAAGCCTGTGCCACAGCTTTCCATACCCAAATCCTGCCCAGACAGAGCTGGTCTCCAAAGAGTGCTGACACACCCAAGGCTACAGGTAATTCCACTACTATTGCTCCAATAGCTAGCTGAAGAGGGATCGGCCACGAGCCTATGGGGGACAGGAACCAAGTTGCAGTCAGAGACAGGATATTTCCGGTATTCTTCTGGGACCTGGAGATAAGCCTGTCCAAGTCTTGCCAGGAGAGAGCTGGTCTCCCAGGAGTGCTGACAGACCTTAGATCGCAGGCTCACAGGAGGGACAAGCTCCAATCAGAGGCAGCAAGACCAGCTAATACCAGGGATAACCAGATAGAAGAGCAAGTGCAAGAAACAAGACAACTTGGCATCATCAGAACCTAGTTCTCCCACCACAGCAAACTGTGGATACCTCAACACACCAGAAAAGCAAGACTCTGATTTAAAATCACATCTTATGATGATGATAAAGGACTTTAAGAAGGACATAAATAACTCCCTTAAAGAAATACAGGAAAACACCGAGTAAACTGAAAGAAGCCCTTAAAGAGGAAACACATAAATCCCTTAAAGAATTACAGGAAAACACAACCAAACAGGTGAAGGAATTAAAGAAAACCATCCAGGATCTAAAAATGGAAATAGACACAGTAAATAAATCACAAAGGGAGACAACCCTGGAGATCAAAAACCTAGGAAAGAGATCAGGTGTCATAGACGCAAGCATCACCAACAGAACACAAGAGATAGAAGAGAGAATCTCAGGCACAGAAGATACCACAGAAAACATTGACACAACAGTCAAAGAAAATGCAAAATGCAAAAATCCCCTAACCCAAAACATCCCGGAAATCCAGAACACAATGAGAAGATACAACCTAAGGATAATAGGTACAGAACAGAGCAAAGATTCCCAACTCAAAGGGCCAGTAAATATCTTCAACAAAATTATAGAAGAAAACTTCCCTAACCTAAAGAAAGATATGCCCATAAACATACAAGAAACCTTCAAAACCCAAAATTGATGGACCAAAAAAGAAATTCTTCTCATCACATAATAATCAAAACACTAAATGCACTAAACAAAGAAAGAATATTAAAAACGGTAAGGGGAAAAGGTCAAATAACATATGAAGAAAGACCTATCAGAATTACACCAGACTTATCAACAGAGACTCAAAAAGCCAGAAGACCCTGGGCAGCTGTCATACAGATCCTAAGAGAACACAAATGCCAGCCCAGGCTACTATACACAGCAAAATGCTCAATTAACATAGATGGAGAAACCAAGATATTCCATGAAAAAAAAACAAATTTACACAATATCTTTTCACAAATCCAGCCCTACAGAGGATAATAGATGGAAAACACAAGGAGAAAAACTAAACCCTAGAAAAAGCAAGAAAGTAACCTTCTTTCAAAAAAACAAAAGAAGATAGTCACACAAGCATAATTCCACCTCTAACAACAACAACAACAAAAATAACAGGAAGCAACAATCATTGGTCCTTAATATCTCTTAACATTAATGGACTCAATTTCCCAATAAAAAAAACATAGACTAACAAACTGGATACATAAACAGGACCGAGCATTTTGCTGCATACAGGAAACACACCTCAGTGACAAAGAAAGACACTACCTCAGAGTAAAAGGTTGGAAAAACATTTTCCAAGCAAATGATCCCAAGAAACAAGCTGGAGTAGCCATTCTAATATTGAATAAAATCAACTTTCAACCAAAAATTGTCAAAAATAAATAAATAAATAAAAGGTAAGGAAGGACTCTTCATACTCATCAAAGAAAAAGTCTACTAAGATGAACTCTCAATTCTGAACATCTATGCTCCAATGCAAGGGCACCCACATTCATAAAAAAAAAAATTTTACTTTTTAAAGATAAAAGCACACATTGCACCTCACACAATAGTAGTGAGAGACTTCAACACACCACTTTTATCGGTGGATAGATGATGTAACAGAAACTAAACAGAGACACAGCAAAACTAACAGAAGTTATGAACAAAATAGATTTAACAAATATCTATAGAACAATTCATCCAAAAACAAAAGAATATACCTTCTTTTCAGCACCTCATGGTACCTTCTCCAAAATTGACCATATAATTGGTCACAAAACAGGCCTCAACAGATAAAAGAAGGTTGAAATAATCCCACGCATTCTATCAGATCACCATGAACTACGGCTGGTCTTCAATAACAACAACAACAACAAACAAAAAAACAAAAAACTAGAAAGCCCACATACACAAAGAAGCTGAACAATGTCCTAATCAATGATAACTTGGTCAAGGAAGAAAGAAACTAAAGACTTCAGAATTTCATGAAAATAAAGGCACAACATACCCAAACGTATGGGACATAATGAAAGCAGTGCTAAGAGAAAAACTCATAGCTCTGAGTATCTCCAAAAAGAAATGGGAGAGAGCATACACTAGCAGCTTAACAGCACATCTGAAAGCTATAGAACAAAAAGAAGCAAATACACCCAAGAGGAGTAGAGGGCAGGAAATAATCAAACTCAGGGCTGAAATCAACCAAGTAGAAGCAAAGAGAACTATCCAAAGAATCAACAAAAGTAAGAGCTGGTTCTTTGACAAAATCAACAAGATAGATAAACCCTTAGCCAGACTAACCAGAGGACACAGAGACAGTATCCAAATTAACAAAATCAGAAATGAAAAGGGAGACACAAAAAAAGAAACTGAGGAAATTCAAAAAACAATCAGATCCTACTACAAAAATCTATACTCAACAAAAGTGAAAAATCTAGATGAAATGGACAATTCTCTAGACAGATACCAGGTACCAAAGTTAAATCAGGATCAGGATCAGGTAAGCCACCTAAACAGTCCCATAACCCCTAAGGAAATAGAAGCAGTCATTAAAAGTCTCACAACCAAAAACAGAAAAAAAGAAATGTCAGGACCAAATGGTATTAGTGCAGAATTTTATCAGACCTTCAAAGAAGAAAGACCTAATACCAATACTCTTCAAACTATTCCACAAAATAGAAACAGAAGGAACACTACACAATTTGTTCTATAAACCCACGATTACCCTTATACCTGAACAACAAAAAGACCCAACAAAGAAAGAGAATTTCTGATCTATTTCCCTTATGATTATCAATGCAAAAACACTCAATAAAATTCTTAAAAACCAAATCTAAGAACACATCAAAATGATCATTCACCATGATCAAGTAGGCGTCATCCCAAGGTTCAATATATGGAAACCCAACAATGTAATCAACTATATAAATAAACTCAAAGAAAAAAAAACACTAGATCATTTCATTAGATGCTGAAAAAGCATTTGACAAAATTCAACACCCCATCATGGTAAATGTCTTGAAAAAATCAGAAATTCAAAGCCCATACCTAAACATAGTAAAACAATATACAGCAAACAAGAAGCCAACATCAAACTAAATGGAGAGAAACTTGAAGCAATCCTACTAAAGTCAGGGACTAGACAAGGCTGTCCACTCTCTCCCTTTCTATTCAATATAATACTCGAAGTCCTAGAGCAATTAGACAACAAAAGGAGGTAAAAGGGATACAAATTGGAAAGGAAGAAGTCAAAATATCATTATTTGCAGATGATATGATAGTATACTTAAGTGACCCCAAAAATTCTACCAGAGAACTCTTACAGTTGATAAACAACTCCAGCAAAGTGGCCAGATATAAAATTTACTCAAACAAATCAGTAACATTCCTCTATTTAAAGGATAAACAGGCTGAGAAAGAAATTAGGCAAACAACACCCATCCCAAAAGTCACAAATAATATAAACTACCTTGGTGTGGATCTAACAAAGCAAGTGAAAGATCTGTACCACAAGAACTTTAAGTCTCTGAAGAAAGAAATCAAAGATCTCAGAAGATAGAAAGAGCTCCCATCCTCATGTATTGGCAGGATTAATATAGTAAAAATGCCCATCTTACCAAAAGCAATCTACATATTTAATGCAATCCTCATCAAAATTCCAACTCAATTCTTCCCAGAGATAGAAAGAGCAATTTTCCAATTTATTTGGAACAACAAAAAAAAACCAAGATAGCGAAAACTATTCTCAAAAATAAGAGAACTTCTGGGGGAATCACCATCCCTGACTTCAAGCTATATTACAGGGCAATTATAATTAAAAACTGCATGGTATTGGTACAAAGACAGGCAGGTAGATCAATGGAAGAGAACTGAGACCAGGAAATGAACCCACGCATCTATGGTCACTTGATCTTTGACAAAGGAGCTAAAACCATCCAGTGGGGAAAAAAGACAGCATTTTCAACAAATTGTGCTGGTTCAACTAGTGGTCAGCATGTAGAAGAATGCAAATCAATCCATTTTTATCTCCTTATACAAAGGTCAAGTCCAAGTGGATCAAAGACCTCCACATAAAACCAGATACATTAAATCTAATAGAAGAGAAAGTGAGGGAAAGTCTTGAACACATGGGCACAGGGGAAATTTTCCTGAACAGAACACCAATGGCTTGTGCTCTAAGATCAAGAATCAACAGATGGGACTTCATAAAATTGCAAAGCTTCTATAAGACAAAGGACACTGTCATTAGGACAAAACTGCAACCAACAGATTGGGAAAAGATCTGTACCAATCCTACATCTGATAAAGGGCTAATATCCAATACATACAAAGAACTCAAGAAGTTAGACTCCAGAGAACCAAATAACCCTATTAAAAATGGGGAACAGAGCTAAACAGAGAATTCTCAACTGAGGAAACTCGAAGGGCTGAGAAGCACCTAAAGAAATGTTCAACATTCTTATTCATCAGGGAAATGCAAATCAAAACAACCCTGAGATTCCACCTCACACCAGTCAGAATGGCTAAGATCAAAAACTCAGGTGACAGCAGATGCTGGCAAGGATGTAGAGAAAGAGGAACATTCCTCCATTGCTGGTGGGATTGCAAGCTGGTACAACCATTCTGGAAATCTCTCTGGCAGTTCCTCAGAAAATTGGACATAGTACTACCTGAGGACCCAGCTACACCACTCCTGGGCATATACCCAGAAGATGCTCCAACAGATAACAAGGACACATGTTCCACTATGTTCATAGCAGTCATGTTGATAATAGCCAGAAGCTGGAAAGAACCCAGATGCTCCTCAACAGAGGAATGGATACAGAATATGTGGTAAATTTACACAATAGAATACTACTCAGCTATTAAAAATAATGACTTCATAAATTTCCTAGGCAAATGGATGGAACTAGAAAATAGCATTCTGAGTTAGGCAACCCAGTCACAAAAGAACACGCATAGTATGTACTCACTGCTAAGTGGATATTAGGCAAAAAGCTCAGATAACCACAATACAACTCACAGACCATATGAAGCTCAAGAAGAAGGAAGACCAAAGTGTAGATGTTTCAGTCCTTCTTAGAAGGGGAAACAAAATACTCACAGGAGATAGAGGGTGGGATGGTCTTGGGAGGAGGAGAGGAGGAAGAGGGGGAAAGGGGAAAGGATCGGGTATAAAAGGAGACAGGGATGAGTGATATATGGAGATATATAAAGGGTAAGGAAATTGAACACAGGTATGTATCAATGGAGGATGGCAAACTGGGAGTAGCGACCAGAACGTCCCAGATACCTGGAAAGCAAGAGGCTCTCGGGACCCAACAGGAATGAGATGCCCAACAAAGGGGAAGGAGAACCTGTAGAGACCATATCCAAAGGTTAGGCAAGCCTCCCTCCCCCATTGAGGGATGGGGCCACTCACTCATATCCAAATTTTTAACCCAAAATTGCTCCTGTCCAAAGGAAATATGGGGACAACGTGCAGAGCAGAGACTGAAGGAAAGACCATCCAGAGACTGCCCCACCTGGGGATCCATCCCATATACAGACACCAAACCCAGACACTACCGCTGATGCCAACAAGTGCTTGCAGACAGGATCCTGATATAGCTGTCTCATAGAGGCTCTGCCAGAGCCTGACAAATACAGATGTGGATGCTGGCAACCAATCATTGGACTTAGCACAGGGTCTAAGGGACTTACCAGGGTCTGGGATGAAGAAGTCAGAGAAAGGACTAAAGGAGCTGAAAGGGTTTGCAACCCCAACCAGACCCCCAGAGCTCCCAGGGACTAAACCACCAACCAAAGAGTGCACATGGAGGGACCCATGGCTCCAGCTGCACATGTAGCAGAGGATGGCCTTATCTGGCATCAATGGGAGAAGAGGCCCTTGGTCCTGTGAAGGTTCGATACCCCCGTGTAGGGAAATGCCAGGGCAGTAAGGTGGGAGTGGGTGGGTGGGTGGGGGAGCACCCTCATAGAAGCAGAGGGAGGGGGATTAGATAGGGGGGTTCGGAGGGGAAACCGGGAAAGTGGATAACATTTGAAATGTAAATAAATAAAATATCCAATAAAAAAAGATGCTTCTAGATGGCATTCCAGGACACATGCGTTAAACCATAACTTAAGTACACAGCTTAATACATCCCAAGTATAGAAATACATGGTCAAATGTCTCTTCACTTCATATCTTAATATAATACCATCTCAAACACCTGCTTCATTTAACTAGAATTGGCTGCTCCTCTTTTGAACATTCAATGTCATTATAGCTCTGTCAATTATAAAAACTGCTTTCTGTCATAACATAAAATTAGAACTTATCCATATCTCTGTATAATTCTTCTTGGGTGTCATGACCTGACCCCTGAGGGTGTCAGCTTTGAGATTTCTTCTGAAATAATTAATTTGGCATTAATACATGCCAGTAAGTAAACTACTGACCTACAAAACACCCGGTTTTATGGGAATCTTTTTCACAGTTTCATGTAATTTTATGTCAACAAGCAAAAGAAACTTAGAGGCTAAAACCTGATAGGAAAAAAAATAAATCCTGATGTTACCAGAAAGGCTTTTAGCACATTTCCCAATTGTTCTAGTTGGGTTTATTACTGCTATGATGAAACACCATGGCCAAAAGCAAGTTAGGAAGACAGGGGTTTATTTGACTTACACTTCTCTACATTGAAGTCCATCACTGAAGGAAATCAGGACTGGAACTCAAACAGGGTTGAAATCTGAAAGCAGGAGCTGATGCTGAGGCCATGGAGGAATGCTGCTTACTGGCTTGCTCTCCATGGCTTGCTCAGCCTGCTTTCTTATAGAATCCTAAACTTCCAGCCCAGGGGTGCCCTCCCCTGCATGAGTGGAGCTTCCCCACAGCAATCACTAAGTAAGAAAGTGCCTTACAGGCTTGCCTATGACTGGATCTTATGAAGGTATTTTCTCCATTGACTCTCAGATGACTGTAGCTTGTGTCAATTGACATGAAATGAGCTTGTTGACTGCATAACAAACTGCAAATCAGATGGTTTCTAGTGCTGGCCACTTGCAAAATTACATGAGTTCATCGGTTTCTCAGTAATTAATAATATTTTTGATGGTTATTATTACATTTGGGGGCTTACAAGTTAAGAGGGATTTTAAATAACTGGGTTAGATATTCCTGTGTGAAATTCCTCCCCTTCCCCTAACTTTGTCACCTAGTTTCTCAGTACTGATCTGACTTACAAAAGAAAAGATGGAGGAAGGAAACTGGGGTAGGGTACATGAGGTAGTAAGAAAGAGAAAGAAGAAATGAAGGAAGTAGGAGAGGAAGCGAGAAAATGAGAGAGGAAATAGAAAATACATACACACTCTACTGTAATATATTCATTTGAGGATTTGCAAGATGATGAAAGAAAATGTCCACCTCATTCATCTCCAGTAAAGATAAAGATAAAAACCTTGTATATTTTATTTAGTAATTATCTAATTTTATCATATATCTATACTCTTTTGCTTAACTTATATGGATAATTTTAGAGAATTCAACACATTGAAAATATTAGCATTTGCAGACTTAGCAAAGACGATGGACACCTTTTTGATTTCAAAGCCTATTTTACTGTCGTAGCAGGGTACCTCTCGTAAGTGACTGTAGCAATCCAGGCAAGAGAGGGTCAGGCCTCAGATGGCTTTAAACAAAGAAAAGAAATGACAAAGCTTAGAAGTCACTAACAAGACCCCAGAGGTGCAATGACTTGTGGGCTCAGAGGTGAGGTCAGATGAGGACCAAGAAATTATTTAGAAACTGAGTGTGTATACTTACAAGAATAGTAATGTCAGTGAGCTGAGTTCATTGTCCTGGAGATCCAATTTACAAGGTTATGGCTGTAAGAGAGGGGCATGACAGGTATTCCACACAGGCCTGAAAACTGGGGTGGGGGGTGTAGAGGTAGCATCGGGGTATGGAAAACTTCACACCACGTGGCATCCCTAGACGCTGTACTGGACATGTAAGCACTCTCCATCAAGCTAGACAGAATTCCATCTGCATGGAATGCCCATCTCTGCACTTGGGTTATTAACATCCTCTGATGTCGTTTCAATTTGAAAGGTCATGGTGACTTTATTCTTGCTTCTCACAGCCTTCACTGAGGAAAAGCTTACTCACCAAGAATTCTACAGCAGCCCTGTTGTAAAGAGAAGGTGTCATTCTGCTCAAGCTGCCAGACTATTCTGAGTAAAGACCTTCTTCAAGAGTCAAAACACTAAGTCACAAGCCCATCCCTGCTTTCACAAGTGACTCATTTTTTAACTATAGACTTTAGGGATAATGTCTCTCTTCAAAATGCTTTCAAAATATATTGTTTATAGACAGACACATTCGTCTTTTTAATTAGATACATGTATCTCTATTTTGAGATAGTTTTCTTCTCTCCAGTGTCATTTATAGTGAATGCCTAGATTTCATGCTGCTGTTAAACATTCATTTTGAGTGATAAAACTCTTTATTTTACCTAAGCTTTGTGAAAATTAAAAGAATAATTTGGGCTGGTAGAACCTTGACACTTTGGCAACATCATTGTTGTCAGAAGCACAGGAGAGGTTCTGTGGTTAGAGCACTCGCTGCTCTTCCGGAGGACCTGGGCTCAAATCCCAGCATCCACATGACTGTGCACGATTGTCTAGAACTCCATCCAGTTCCAGGGGATCCAATACCTTCTTATGACCCTGGCAGGCATACTCGCGGTTCACATGCAGGCAATCCCCATTGCATCAAATAAAAGGAAAAAGTTTTAAAGAAGTCTACAAGACATGAAACAGGAAATTGTCCTTGTCATCTGCCCTTAGTTGTCTGCTTTTCCATACAGGATCCTATCCCATGCTTCTGTCTACTTGACAGTAGGTTATGGTTCCAACCATGATTTGTTGACTGGCTCACTATATAAATCACTTAATATTGACCAACGCAACTCTGTTCATTTTGCCTCCACCACTCTCCAAATACAGTAACTCTTCTAGCCCAGAAAGTCCACTTTGCCTGTCTTTTATCTTAAATGCTGTCCAAACATTTAATGTTGCCTCTCGTGTTGCCATTTCACGTTTCTAGTTTTGCTTTCATCCATAGAATCATGCTTTGTGGAGTTGCTCATTCCATACATGAACGTAGTCCATTGAACATCCACATCCTGTCATTCTAGAGCCAAATGTCACAGATTCCCTCTCCCAGGATCACATATGCTTTTCTGTATCATCTGTCCCGCTCCAGAAGGAAGAGAGAAAGCAAGAGAGGAGAGATTGTCTTCAGTGAACACTGGCAGCTCTGCATCCCCTCAATTCAAAAGCTTGGTCAGCTGCACAAACCAATTGTGCTTTTTTAGCCAACGACATGGACTGGTAACATCATGCAACTACTTCGCTGTTGTCGTCGTCGTCGTCGTCGTCGTCGTTGTCGGAATGAGTTAGAGCCTCCTTTGGCTAGCACTAATAGAAAGTTGATACTAAAACTTATTACACCTGCCCTAAGCACATCATCCTTCAGGAGCTGTGGATTATGCACAGAAAGAAGTCTTGCATGGCCTGGTCAATGCTGAAAGAGGGCTTCTTGAGTCTTCAGTGTTATTTTAGGAGCAGAAAAGGAAAGGTCAAGCTATAGTATCTGGAATTCCGACACTTATATACACGATTGACTTAAATACTGGCTTTGAAAATGTTCACCCAGATTTAGGTTTTTGCCAAGAAATCTTCAGCCTGATGCTTTACTTCATACCCTTAACAGCATTAAAATTAATTTTAAGTATGAAATTTTAAAGTCACATCCTGGCACATCATTCTGATATGTCATTTTAATGCTGACAGTTTTAGAGGGCATTAAAATTTATTCTCAATATTTGTGGCTGTTTTCCTTAACACCAAGAATGAGATCATCCTTAAATACTCTCACTTGTTTTATTTCATCTTTGGGGATCAGGGGATTGATTTGTCTAGGAGCCAGAGACATTCAGCAGAACTGAAGAGTTTTCAAGGATGCACACAGAAAGGCCAATCAATCCATTCGAGACCATAAAACACTCAAAATTTATCTGGGGCTGGGGATGTGGCTCAGTGCTAAAACTTTTGCTTTGGAAGGGCCCGGGTTAGAAAAACCAGCACTGAAAGGCAAACAAACCACAGAACGGCTCATCTTGAGGTAGGCAGCCTTCGTGCCCCTCTCCTCACCCAACTCTGGCCTTTCCTCTGCCAAGGGAGACCAACTTTGCACAGGTTCTGTATGACCAGACTCTCACTTCTGATTGTACCAGAGAAATGGTGTTTGTGTTGAGACAGTGCTCAATACTACGGTATCAACCATCACAAACGTGCATATTAGGAACTACAAAGATGACTCAGTTGTTAAGAGCACTCGGTGCTCTTTCAGAGGGTCTGGGTTCAGCTCCCAGCACCCACATCGGTGTTAAAAACTGCCTGTGACTCCAGTTCCAGGGATCAGTCTACCTCCTCAAACCATCATAGGCTTCTGTGTGTAGATAGCACATAAAGTAATTCCCCTACCCCTGAAGAGAGCATCTAGGATAAGAGGACCAATAACTGAAAGAAATTACATTTACTGAGCATTACTGAGAAGATACACACACAATAGAAACAAGAAAGGGCAAACTGTTAGAACAGAAGACAGCCCAGGAGACAAGTCACCAATGCAAGAGGACCTTGAAGTTCAGGTAATGGCCACCAGGTGGAGTGTAGTCTCTGGGTTAGAGTCTCTTCAAGCCCAAGTTCCCACAAATACATTAACCTGACAGACACAGGTGAGCATGTGTCTGTCACTTGGTCTAGGACGGCAGAGCCAGGAATCGGATTTCCATGTGTAACGCAGAGAAAAGGTAAGGAGTACAGAGGGAGGAAAATAACCTCCAGCCAGGCTCTTTGTCTCGTTGTCTTCAGTGTCTTCATGTTAAAAAAACAAATGGAGTTAGACTGGCCTTTTCAGTTTCTCTAACTGTAATATGATAAACAACAAAGAACATCCACAGAAAATATCTGCCTGACACTGTTTCACAGCCTGGGAAAAACAAAAGGGAACAATGAAGGCTCTTGTCCTCGGAGGCCTAACATCTGCACAGGTTTAGACATATGTGTAAACAAAGGTTGCAACAATGTAGCCGAGGGTGGTATTGGAGCCGTATGTGTCCCACCCACTGCCATTACGGAGCCAAGAAAAGCTATGAATATAACCTAACAGAAAATCGTGTGTGTGTGTGTGTGTGTGTGTGTGTGTGTGTGTGTGTGTATTTCAGGCGTGAGCTTTACAGTTGTTGTGTGGCACAGTGTCAGAAGGTCAAACAGCCTGGGTAGGGAAGCACAGAGAAGCCCTGACTGCTCCAGAGTTCTCAGTAGGAGGTAACCCTAGGATGAACTTTATATCTAAGTACTGTTTTCCAGAGATCATGGTGACAAGAATCCTATGCTCACAGTGCCAAGGCCTGGAAGTATACTCCATGTACATAAAGGGAAATAGATACCGATGGAAAAACAGGCACGGAGCAAAAAGCTCACTGCCGGCCTTACATATTCTAGGCCTAAGCTTTATTTAGTTCACAAACAATTCTAGACACAAACATGTGCCAGGGATTGTTATATGCTACTTACAGATACTTACTCATTTAATCCTAGCCAAAAAATCCTATGCAGCAATTCTACAGTTGCCCCCACCCCATTTTACAGAGAGGAAACTCTCCCAGAGGATCAGTAGCACCTTGTATCTTCATGAGCCTATCAAGCAATGGTGTTGTGGCTCTAGCAGATTTTTTTTTTTTTTTTTTTTTTTTTTGCTTTTATTCCTCCATTCTCTCTGTTGCAGGATTGGCCTGTTGGATTTTCAAGTAGGAATAAACATCTACTTGTCTCCTGGCAGAGGTGAAAAAGGCTAGGTTGCAGGGTTTGGAGTGGATCCTGGTGGAGACTTTACATCAGAGGGAAGCCTGGGATTACTGAAGGAGCAGGTGGGTTAACGCACGGGTGGGTAGGCAGGGTCCTCGTGGGACATGGATAGCATTACATCACAGTTTCAAGGCTGGGATGGACAAGGAAGCTGTTGAGCTTTATTGAGCCTTCTCACTGGGCTGCTGGAACAGCAGTGGATCAGATGGATGTGGTCCTCATCTCTAGGATTCCTAGGACTGAAATGAAGGGGGAAGACTGAACTAAGTCATCTAACTAAGCACTTAATTCCACTCTGATAGCATGAAGAAAGCACTCTGGGTGGTGACTAGGGAGCAGCCTTGAAGGGCTCTTCCTGGAGCTCCTGCCGGGCCTCCTCCTCTAACTTCTCACCCCCTGCTGAGCATCTTGCATCTTGGACTGTCCCTACTTCCACCTCCAATCCTGTTAAAGGACGGTGTGGACGTTTAATGCCAGATAGCTCAAGTGCTTCTAACAGGAGCATGATAGACCCAGGCAGAAGCAGTGCAGACCAGCAAGATTAAGCACAGTTCAAACAAGATGGTGCAGCCTCCCCAAGCTGACTATGTGGTTTTCTCATCGCACCTGCAAACCAGTGATGCTTAGTTCTCACAAGTTGTTGTTTTTGGCTGGTTTAGTTTAGTTTGGTTTGGTTTGGTTTGGTTGGGGTGGGGGGTGTGTTGTTTTGTTTTTTGAACCATGGTCTCATACAGCTCAAGCTGTCCTCAACCTCCCTGCACAGCTGAGGATGACCATGAGCTTCTGATCCTCCCATCTCCACCTCCCAAGTGCTGGAAGTGCAGGCGTACATCACCACAGTCCATTGATACAGTGCTGGGGATTGGACACAGGATGCACACCTGTTAGGCAAGCATTCTACCAACTGAGCTACATCGTCAGCCTCCCTCCTGCTTTGCCCTAAACTATCTCTTAACTCTGTGCATCTCGGAGGAAAAAATGGACAACCATATACACATTGCCCCTTACGAGCCTTTGTGTCGGGCTCAATGATCAGCTTTTAAGAAGGAAATGTGAAAAATTAATATTTTCATCCTACCAACTAGGATGATGGCACCCTTACAAAGAGATATGCAGCCTTCCAACAACGGCCGTCATAACCCTCTCTGACTAGGCCACCATGCCTCTGGAGGGGGCAAAGCCATCCAGAAGAATACCAACTTCTGTGCTATTTAATATAACATAAAGAAACGGCTAACCCAAATGTCCCCCTGAGAATGGTTAAATACATTAAGGCCCGTCTGTACAATGAGAATAAGGTGGAGCTGTAGCCCCTCAATGGCAAGTGTGTGATGAAGGCAAGTCACCAGCCGCAGATCATTATCTCTAGAATGTTCTTGCTATCTAGAAAGAAAGGGTTCAAATCTGTGTGCACAAATGCATTTTCTGAAGTCTAGACAGTTAGACAAGTGACTTGTGAGACACTGCCCATAAGGATTTAGGGGGGAAAGATAATTCATTCACTGTATGAGATACTTCCAGTAATTTGAGTGTTAGTTATAATGGGCGACTACTGTGCTGCACATGTGCTCATGTGGGGCATATAGGTATAGGGGGGGGTGGAAGTATAATGTGTGCACACGGGAGCTAGAAATTAATGTTGAGTGTTGTTCCCTTGGCACCGTTCGTCTTGGGTTTTGAGATAGGGTCTCTCATTAAATCTGGAGGGCACCAGTTTGGGTAGATTAGCTGCAGCAAGCTCCATGGATCCACCTGACTCCGCCTGTGACACTAGAATTATAAGCACATGCCACCATGCATGGCCCTTTCCGTGGGTCAATGTTTTGAAGTAAAGAGTGAAATAGAGGGCACTAGAGACGGGAAAGGGAAACAAAGGAAGAAATGAAAGGAGCCTTGGAGCATGGGAAGGTGTTAGGGGAGGGAAAAGGGTGGGTACATGTAGCAGCGTAGCTGTGCACATGGGTGGACACTCACAGGGAAATGAGCCAAAATGTACGTAAGACCGAAACAAAGAGCGCTCAGGTCAGATATGGAGGTCACGCCGCTGTTTAATTATGCAGTCTGAGTTCAACTGTATTTCTATCCATGTCTGTACATTTAAGTCTTACATGCTGTCTCTAACAATCTAACTTAAGAAAGGTGATGATTATTGGTTAACTGTGATATACAAAATCACTTAAAGATAGACATTCTATTTTAATCCTTAACCAAAACCTATTCTAATAGGAAGTTATCTCTATTTCATGAGAAATCTCCCAGTCCTAAGATGTTAATATTTGCCTAACATTGTGTAGTTTTCAGAAGATGGATCCAGGATTTCTCCCAACGCTGGGTCTCTGAGGCTTCTGCTTTCTATGCTACCATCACAGATTCCTTCATGAAAACTTTAAGATGGACACTATTATCCCCGGTTAGGAGATGAGGGGGAAAGGAGTTGAGAAAATTGAAATATGCTTTACCCAAAAGCTTATTGTAGTACAAGGAAAAGAGGAAGAAAGACTGGGGATGCATGTCAGTGGTAGAGAGCCTGCCCTGTGCGCACAAGCATCTGATCCTAAGCTCCACCTGCAACACGGGGCAGGGTTGGGCAGGCTCAGGTGGAAGCCTGCACTATTACCTACAGTAGCCTTCACTATTACCAAGCAGACTATCTCCTTGATAACATTCTTTACAAAACTCACTTCTGGGCAGGGGAGGTCATTCAGCAAGTAAAGGTGCTTCCCACCAAGCCTGATGACCCCAGTTCAGCCCCCCAACCCCGTAGGGTAAAGGGAAGAACAGATTCCTGTAAGTTGACCTCAGACCTCCGAATGCTTACCATGGCATGCACATGCCCCATCACCCACAAATAAGTACATGTAATATTTTTTAAAGAATCTATTTCTAGTAATATAAAAGGATAAATTTACTTGGGTCTACAAGGTCCAAAATATAATTTTGAAAAAGAAAAAGGGTTTAGCATGTACAAAGCCCCAGGTATGATTCCCCAGCACCGTATAAACCACATGTGATGATAAATACCTGTAACCTCAGCAATCTGGAAGCGAAAGCTGGGGATCAGGAATCCCACACAGCAGGTAGATCAGTGTGACCTACATAGAAACCCTCTCTCAAAAAAAATTACAAAAATAAACAATTAGAAAGACAGAGAGAGGGGGCGGGGTAAAGAAAAGGAAACGTGGACCGGCAATGGGGAGGAGAGGCCCACTTCCTGGATAAAGATTGTGTCTCTGGAATCTTAGAAAATGCATCTCCACACCACGTCACACAAAGTTTACCAGTGTTCGTGGGACTGTCCCTCAGCGAGTTCTCTGACCCCTCCTTACTACTGAAACTTCCAACTTCACAGGAAAAGGAGAAGGGCTCTGAGGCTGGATAAATAAAGACATTGTGCAACAGACCGTGTGGATTGTGGGAAGGCAGTTAGAGCACTTGCCCTCTGCATTTTAGGATGAGCTTACTCATCCATGATGTTCCAGGGCAGGGGAAAGCACTGCTGGATGACAGATAGGCCATCCTTCACAGGTGAGGCCTGAGCCATTGACCCGTCATCTGGAGGGCGTGACATTGAATCGCCAGGCAGCAGGGGTGATGGATTTGCACTGGTCTCTGTGTGCTCTCGTTCCTTTGTCCCACTGTGAGCGATGACAAGTATTTGAGGGCATTGTGGTGGTATAGGAGATTAGCAATAGCCTCTGCAACCTTAAAGCAAGGACAAAGAGCAGGAGCCAGTGCAAACCCTGAGAACGAACGTGTGACCCATTTTCTCTCTGGCTTTATACAATTGAGCGACGAGATAAGAAACTATGCGAAGCTGTTTTCAATGTCAGCAACAGCTCATGTTTCCATAAATAGGACGAAACAGAGAGCTCAAGCACAGTGCCCTGAGCCTAGTGTGAGACAAGCTCTTTTTACGGTATGTGTTAAATTTATATGCCTCTGTCTCTGTGCTTTATAACGAGGCCATCCTGCTAGCATGCCCTTAGGATGGGATAGAGGCAATATTTCCTTCTGTCGGGAGACAGGGCTATGGGGGGTGGGGGGGAGGTAGCTTTATCATGCAAAGGAGTTAGAAGGACGAACCCCCAAGAGGCCCTTAGAGAAGATAAGAGGAGAAAGCTAGATGACTATTTACCTAATAAAACCTGATTGTAAGCAACAGGTGAGCTAGCATATAAACTACCTTAAGTCATCAAGAAATTCCAAAGAAAGCTGCATCAAATTGCAAATGATATGACTTTCCTCTAATGATAGAGATTAATTATACAGGGTAGATTGCAATAGAACTGTAAACTGGGTGTTCACATCTTCATTATTCAGTAGTTCATGCCGTGACGATAAAGCCATAGTGACAGAATAGCAAACGAGCTTTTTATTTATAGATTTGCCTCATTGGAAGCCAGACTTTGAAAGTCAAATCCCAGTTTGGTAGAACTTGATAAAAGGTACACAGAGCAGAAATCTCAGGGACTGGAAGACTACAAGAGGTCAGCCGATAGATGGTGGGAAAGACGTGTTTCCTTATGACAAACACACCCTTAAGACTGCACTAAGGTCTTCATGTGAGGGTCCTAACAATTGGGGGTGAGAGGAGTGTGTCTCTGATTCTGACTCTGTTGCCTGCCTTTGGATCCCTTTCCTCTAGCTGGTCTGCCTCATCTGGCTTCAGTGGGAGAAGATACACTTAGTCCTGATTTGACTTATTAGGGGCAGGGCTCAAAGAAGGGGGGTAATGGGGGAAAAGTCTCACCACTAGGGGATGGCAGCACATTGTTGATGCGTTCAAAACTGCCTAGACCCTGTGAAACAATACCTTCTTCCCATGACACAGAGAGTGTGGCTCTTGCGTCATCCACTGAGCAGCACCTGTTACTTTTATCCTTGCTAAATGCTCTGTGGGCTTATGAAGTCCTGACGAAGGGCAGAACCAAATTGTGGGAGACCAACAGTAGGTGGAAAGGCCAGCAGACTGAGATCACCGGGCAAGCTAAGAAGCAAGGCAGGAAGCAGTGGGTGGAAAGGCAGGCAGGAGTGGCGCCTGAACATACAATGCAAACAAATGACCAACCTGGAGGGTGAAGAAAGAGCTTTACCATAACTTACTAAATAGCTTGTCAAAGAGCAAGGTAAACTGGGAGCAGAGACAGGAAGAGAGGCAGCCATCTGACTTGCCTGGAATCCTAAAATGACCCTCTCAGAAGAAACTGTGCTGAGGGCTCTGTGGCTAACAAATCACTCCTCCAGCCAGCCTGCCTCCTGTCTGCCTTGTTAGCAGGTTTCAGTGTTCCAAACTCTACTCAGTTTGATGGGTTTTGTAGATTGAGTTTGGAATTCTTGATTGCTTGTGACTCGTGCCCACTCCCTTTGTTTTCTTCTCCTGATGGAGAAAGTAAGTACTTTTCCTATTTCAAAGAAAAATAAAGTGGCCCAGTCTGTGTTTTTCTTCCAGTGCTCTCTCTGGAGACAGATAAAGGAATAGGACTGTTTATGTATTTTGTTATTTAAGACACCAGCTTCATTGGGTCGTTCTGCCTGTCAGTATGAATTGTAGAAAACCAATCTGGAAAAGAAGGGGTATGGGTAAAGAGGGAAACCCCAGCTATGTCTATCCCACCAGCTCTGAAACAGTGACAACCCATAGTGGGTGGGGCCCCAGTGACGGAAGGGCACCTTTTAGAAAAATCAGCAGTGAATGTGATAATGTAAAAAGAGTTGAAGAGGGCTGAGGGGCGGATCAGGGTTGATAACTTTTGTAGAATATACAAGGGATTCGGTTCTATCCACCACATCACAGATAGAACAGGGAGGAGGGAGGCAGGGATTAAGGGGAAACAGAGAAGGAGGGGGTAAGGGAGGGAGGGACAGGTACGAGGGAAGGAGGGAGAAGGAAAGAAGGAAGGAAACGCTGGACAACTTACCAAACAATGCCTTGCCTTGCCAATTAAATACAAAAAGTCTAAGTTACAAATGGAATGGATTTTATCAGGAATTATCAGCATTCCCTTATATCAGGAGCCACCAGGAATGAAACAAGGCTTGTCACTTTGGCTAGAGTTATTTGTCACCTGAAAACCATACTCTTCATTTATATAATATACATGCTGATGTGTGCTGAGACTACAAGTGGAGTAATTTTGTTTCTGGAATGTAGGCCAGTGTCAGGGAACAAAGTCACTCTGCTCCCCTCATATGCAGGTGACAGAGTAAGGACTGAAAGGCTGATTGATGCCCTGGAACATGTGTTTCCAGTCACGGGAAGGAGTTTCATAAGAACAGGATTTGACTTGATTCAAAGGGATGACTTCTCAAGAACAGGAAAAGCAAGTGGCAGCAAGCAGGATCACTTCACACCAACACATCAAAAACTGATTCTATCATGCAATTGATAAACTACTCACTATCTGAAACCCTAGCCCTAGCCCTAGACCTACCCTAGCCAAAGCCCAAGCCCTAGCCCTAGCTCTAGCCCTAACCCTAACCCTAACCCTAACCCTAGCCCTAGCCCTAACCCTAACCCTAACCCTAACCCTAGCCCTAACCCTATCTCTAACCATGGCCCTAACCCTAACCCTAGGCCTAACCCTAGCCCTAGCCCTAGCCCTAGCCCTAGCCCTAGCCCTAGCCCTAGCCCTAGCCCTA